>CM021103.1:654839534-655023988 GCA_007115665.2 Sequoiadendron giganteum
TGTTGTCGTGGTGTATGTCTTGCGCTTGCACTATCAGAGTGATGGAGTGATAGATTGTTGCAATGGAGTGAAGAATGTTGCTACAAAGCTTGAAGATGGATGCTTAAAGCATGGGGAGGCTGTGCCAACTTGTTCAAAACTTCTATTGAAGATAATTATGGATCAAAAAGTGAAGATTATGAAGAGATGAGATGGATGAAAAACAACCATTTTCGGGTCGGTCAACCGAAGAGGGGTGTTACACTTCGACTTCCAATCGAAAGTGTAACGTCTCTACAAACTCCAGTCGTAGGAATATTCCAAGGACGTAAGCACATCGTGCGGACATCTGCGCGTTGCGTGGGCATCCCTGACAGAAACGCCCCCACTGACACACAAACATGGCAACAAGTGGAATGCAAGCAACGGGCTTAAGTGGAATTAAACCTCCACTTTCGGTTTTCTAAAGTGTAAAGGGGTGAAAGGGGAATTTGCTTTAGGGTTGCAAATTCACGCTTATACATTTTTCCCCCACTTTAGCAAGCACGAATACTGATGAGTGCTTCAATAAAGTAGAGTAGTAAGAAAGTAATAGAGTAAGAAATGTATACTTGAACCAACGAGGAAGCAGAGCATGGTCTGGCGAACCCAGAAGTGCAGGAAAAGACTTCATAGTTCTGTAGAACCACAAAGCTGAAGTATGAAAATGCCTCACAGGCTAACAGTCTTGCAAGGGGGGTACCCTTCAAGAACTCTCACATGAAGGAAACCAGGAAAAACACCTTACAGAACCATAGACCTGAAAGGAAGGTATCCCCGAGGAACTCTCACATGAGGGAGACTAAGTGAAGCGCCTTACAGACCCGCAAACCTGCAAGGAAGGTATCCCCTAAGAACTCTCACATGAGGGAGGTCAAGCAAAGGGGACTCCACAGAGTCAGAGATGGTGACATGCTTACTTGCAGATAGAGCACATCAGGAAGTGGTCGTAGGCTAGCAAACAGATAGTCACACAGACGATTGCTAAGTTGTAAGACTTTCAAAGGGATCCCTTGGGAACCCTTCGATAGGAAGGAGGTTCCACTCAAGGGACGTGTTGTTTGAAAAGTGAGGTCTAGTTGGGCTGCCCCCAAGCTAGATGTAAAGATCTAAAGATGGTCTAGCTGGGTTGCCCCTGGACTAGATGTCGAGGTGTGAAGTTGGTCTAGTCGGGTTGCCCCCAAGCTAGATGCCATAGAATCTGTTAAGATTTTTTGAAGGGGTCCCTCGAGAACCCGATGTGAAAAAAAGGGGTCCATTCATGGGACACACTGTTCAAAAGCTTAACGTCTTTCTTCTCGAATTGATTCATCACCAATAAATCCTTTTGAAAGATATTCACTTCATCAAGGAATTTGAAAGGAAAGAGATGTGCTCATGCAAGGGGAAGACTAAGACCGTTCTCGCTTTGGAGTAGGATTTCCAAGTCCTTTCTTTATGAACCCATGATGAAGGAAACATGTTTTGTTAGGGTTTCAAGTTGACAATGCAATTCTAACAAGGAAGTGTGCGAAGGATCTTCGAGAAAAGATTCATTTGGAAACAAATGCATTTTCTAAAGACCAAGTGATGTAGAAGAGGCGTTGTTGCACATGAAAGGGACAACTCAAGCAAAGAAGAGAGAAAGATAAAGGAAAAGTAAAAGAGAACATATCACACACAAAGGGCATAGGGGGATCTGGTTTCGCGGGGTCAGATCTGCATTTATCTATATTAGGTAACCGTAGCAAGAGGTGAAAGATCATCAATCCCCAACCAGATCAGGAAGAATGCATTGAAAACAAAGTAAAAAAATAAAAAATTGGGTCAACATGGAAGGAGGCCTAAATGCTCTCGACGCTTTGCATCATCCCCAATTTACCGAAAGTCAATCACAAATATGGAAGAATAGAGGTACATATAGAGGAAGGTTTACAACACAAACACCATTCTTGTATCCAAGCACCAGTAGGGGTGACAAGGGTCATCCAGACACATGTAGCACGATTATGGGGTAACACATCACAACACACACACATCTAATCTAAAGATCAAGAAGAGGGTCTCCCCTTAACACTAGTCGACCAAGAGGTCTTCAACTTCCCACTCTAGATCATCGAAAGGGGAAGGATGACGAGCCTACAATGGTGTAATGTTAAGGGGAGGAGCTTCTGATCCTACCACAACAAGGGCTAAGGTAGAGGGACCTGTGAGGTCTCCATCGCTCAACTCTTGTGGGTCCAAGGTCAATGACCTCACAAATATTGCTGACAAGGTTAGAACTTCATCCATCATGTTAAACATGTATTTAACGAGAGTGCCATGCTTCACTTCGATGGATGGAGGACTTTGCACTCGAGGTTCACCGTTGGGCTCACCGAAAGACTCGGGAGTGATGACAAACTCGGGGGAGGCCAAGACTGGTTCTATTACTAGGACATAAAAAGTCAACTTGTGGCCACCTTTTGGGGAAGGTGGGCTCTTCTTATGTCCTCCATTGCTAGAGGGGTCACGCTCTACCTTCTTCTTCATCGGAGGAGGTGAACTCCCCATAGATGAAACAAGGAGGGTCGAGGGAGAAGAGGAAAGAACCGTAGTGGACACAACTAAAGTGTTCACCATGTCCATGGGCTTTGAGAAAGGCAAGACATCTGGGATAGAAGTCAACAAGGGCGGCTTTGCTGAAGGAGCGATGAACACTTACACCCTTCCAAGCGCATGTGCGCTCACAACGGGAGTCGAAAGAGATTCAAAGATAGGAGGAGGGAAAGAGGAAGACGCAATAGGAGGTGTCATCTTCTCCTCCTCCTTCTATAAGGAGGCTTGCTCGGCTAGGAGAGCCTTTCGCCAGCACTTACGCTCGCGTGCGAGTTGCTTTCTATGGCTCTTTGAACTAGGAGCCGGAACTTGCAAAGTGACAAATGGATTTTGTTCAACCATGGGAGTGTCCTCCACGACTGTTTCTAGTGGAAAGGCAGATTCCTGAATGGGGGAAGGAAGGACAGGTTCAAAAATGATGGGAGGAGTTGACTCTAATGCCTCGGTGGCGAGCCTCTTCCCATTCACTATTTTGGGAATAGGAATAGTAGGAGGTCGTGGAGACCAAGACAGAGAGGACTCTCCATGAGGGGATTTCTACCTTCCATACTAGATGGGCCTAGGCTTTATCGGTAAGATAGGAATCTCAAACACAGGATGCTGGGCCTTTCGTCAAGTGGGCACCATGGGATTCTCTCGCAAACGCGAGACAAAAGCATATTGTACCGCCATAGGACGAGGGGAAGCATAGGGCTGAACAATGGAAGAGGAAGAAGGAGGATCTTGAGACCGCTTCTCTTCTTCTCTTCTACGTGCCTTAGCGACATCACTATCATCTTTCAGACAAGCTCTATGCGAAACAACATAAGGCGACGAAGGGTATCTCACTTTCGGCCTAACGCGCCCCATCTTATATTTTTGATACGTGCGGTTTAGGAGGTCCTTCCTAGGTAGGAGAGGACCAAGGGACACAGGCCAAAAGTAGTCTAAGGTATAGCTGCCACATGGCACCGGTGGTCTATAACCGGTGTCATAGACAACATGTATCGAACCTCCATGAACAAACTTTAGACATTTGTGTATAACCGAGGGAACTACGTTCATAGCTACTAGTCAGGGGATACCTAGCTTCACTCTGAAGAGTTCAGACCCCGAAATGATGTCAAACTTAAGGCTTACAGATTTAGTTCCAACGAGGAGCGATAGGACGATACTCTCTATAGGAGGTACGAAAATTCTGTCATGTGTGCAGATGGTGCTCTCAGGTGCATCATACCCATCCTTATGCAGGAAGTTAATCATCATGATCTCCTCTGTTATGATATTCACTTGCGATGTCGGATCAATGAGAACACCTGCCATAGTATTTCCATTTATCCTTGCAGGAATGTAAAGAGGAGATGGATCCCTATTGAAGCCCATCGGAAGGTCTTGTGAGGTGAAGGTTATGCTATTACCACTACTCACAGTTTGCACAAAGGGAATAGGTTGATTCGGGCAAGAGGCCATCGTACATGCCAATATACTTCTACAAAGCCTCCTAAGGTTTACGAGATAAAGTAGTGACCCAATTAAGGCTTTGTTATGCAATGCTTTGGAACCTTCCAACTATGCCTACTATGGGTTGTAGGTTGGGTTGCGAGGTGAGAGCCTCACAACTCTGACACCTACAACACTCCTAAGATACGAGGAAAGGAGCTTTCAGTATCGCAGAACGGAACCAAAATGGTTCACGTCGGGTTCACCAACAATGTAAGAGAGGGAGACCACCCACTACAAGGCCCTAGGTCACGAAAGGCCAAGAGAAAAAAGGCTACCCTAACTTACCTCAATTAAAAGGATGGTTAGGATAGAAGGGATGATAATGATGAGCATTATGTTTCCTTCGATCACTTTGCAATCTTGAGAGTTGAAGGGAGACTAGACGAGTCACTTTCTAGAGTCAACTCTACATCTCAGGTAGCTCTTTGTCCAAGGATAGAAGCGTGGTTCTGGGATGATGGCACGACACGCTGGCGTCTCATAGGTGCACTGGCATCCGTACGGCTAGAAAACCTGAGAAACGACTAACAATCTAGTCTAGTAGTTTCGAGAAGTAAAGAACAAGACTAAGAAAAGAGAAAGGTAAATACGGACATGATAAAAGAAGTATATTACCGCGAGGGTGACGAAGACGATTTCGTAGGACAATCCTCTCGCCAGCTTGTTTTGATATCTCTCCACCTGCACATAATAAAGAGGGAAAGTGTTGAGGTTGTTTAGGGGCCTGCCTCAGTTAGACCCCCGTTTTGGTGTTTCCACCTCCACGGACAACCGAGATTGCAATGATAGAAATAGAGATAAAGAAAGGAAATACAAGCTACGTATGCAAGAAACACTACAAAACAGTATGTGCTTACTCAACCGAATACGATAGAGGAGATGAGAGGAGCTTACCACCTCTGTCCAAAGCGGTCAAGTCTTGTGGAGTAGTGAATGAGAGGAACTCAAGCCTATGTTATCGTGGTGTATGTCTTGCACTCGCACTATCGGAGTGTTGGAGTGGTAGATTGCTGCAATGGAGTGAAAAATTCTGCTACAAAGCTTGAAGATGGATGCTCAAAGCATGGGGAGAGTGTGCCAACTTGTTCAAAATTTCTGCTGAAGAGAACTATGGATGAAAAAGTGAAGATTATGAAGAGATGGATGAAAAATGGCCATATTCGGGTTGGCCAGCCGAAGAGGGGTGTTACACTTTGACTTCCAATCAAAAGTGTAACGTCTCTGCAGACTCCAGCTGCAGGAATCTGCTAGGGACGTAAGCGCACCACACAGAGGCCTACGCGTTGTGCGGGCGTCCCTGACAAAAACACCCCCACTGACACACAAACAGGGCACCAGGTGGAATGCAAGCAACAGGCTTAAGTGGAATTAAACCTCTGCTTTCGGTTTTCTAAAGTGTAAAGGGGTGAAAGGGGAATTTGTGTTAGGGGTGCATATTCACACTCATACAGGAGGTAAAGCACCTACATGATTTCATTTGTCCTTTATCATTAGGAACTTCACAATAAAAGACCTCTTATACAATTGCAACTTAACTTGTAAACACATTGGTTCTAGAAATATCAATTCATTAGTGTTTACTATTTTAGTGCTTTCTTGATTCTACAAAATTAATATAGTTTAAGTAAAGATTTAGATCTAGGATTTCTTTACAACATATTATGTTTAAATTAATCAAATGTGTTATAAATGATGTTTCAATTTAGGTTGAAATGAAAAAAATACCTTTCATCATTTAATTTGAACTAGAAATGAACAAGTAGTTATGAAATTAGCATTTAGAACATGTTCATTTGATAAACCAAATAAATTTCCTATATAGTTAACATTGGAGGACAATCCTATTGATTAGCCAGTAATGCAACAAGATCATAGAATGTATTAAGGACAATGGATATGCAAACCAAAATACACTCATATTGTAGACACCTAAAATTTGACCTTACCGAAACACACCTAATTTTAGCCTATCCTTAGCCCATTAGTTAATTAAATATTTATTTATTTAAAAATTCCTACCCTTTCCCATCTTTATCCTAGTCCTTCAATTAAATAAATATTTACTATTTATTTAATTATTTTCCCTTCATCATGATCCCATTAATTAAATAACTATTTTATTTATTTATTTCACCTTTATCCTCTATCCTTATCCATCTAATCCTAGCCCTCCATCTTGTGCACATGGATCATAATCTAAATTTGTCCTCAAATGACAAGTGACCCCTTCACATGTCTAACTATCTCTTGGTCTAGATTTATTGAATCTAGACACCTCCCCAAAAGTCAACTAACTTTTCATCTTATTCACTTATCTCATTTAACCTCTTAATCCTAGCCATTCAAATAAGGATTTTTGTCCTTATCTCAATCCTAAACCTAGATCCCATCTTTCATGTGCCACTTGTCACATGATTGCATCTTTGATCCAAACCCTAATCCTCATTCAATCTTTAGCCATTCATCATCAATCATTCTTAACCATCGATTTTTCCTCTTCAAGACTATATCTAGAGGCTCTCATCATTCATCAAACCCTAATAAGTCCAATCTTGAGTTATCATACCTACATGCTGTCATTTTTATCTATCATCAAATCATATCAAGGTTATGCTAGAGCAGTGAGCAATCCACATATCAATATCAATGAGCAAATCAAATGGAATAAGGGCGCACTCCATTTTCCCTCATCAAGGAGAGATGCAAAGATTCTAGGTGAAGGTATTGTGCTTTGTATTGCTTTATCTTCCTTTTTTTACCTTCAATTGTTTCCACCCTCTTCACATATTTAAAAGGTTTATGGTAGATTGTCACTTCTATTTAAAAATGAACATGGACATACAAATATATAAATACATAGTGGGTATATACAAGAAAGTTGTTGAGTGGACTCCATAGACATACTAAGTGTCACACATGTTTGGTGCATTAAATATGTGGATGGGGTGATGATAGATCTATTAAATCTATACGGTCCCAATTCTATTGCAAAAACATGTAGTGTCAATGCCAACATGTATTAGATGTCTATGGTGCTATTTGTATGATAATGTTTTGTGGTGTAGAGGCCATAATTGGTGCATGTATATGATCACATAACATGTGGATGCTCTATGTGGCAAACACATGGTTGACTAGGTACTAGCATGCATAGCCATGTGTAGGGTCACAATATATATTAACATGCAAAAACTATACATAAGCGTGTGAACCCAATGTTGCATATGGATGCATAAACTCTGTGTCGTGCACATTAAGTGAAATAGTTAAAGAGAATGCATGGTTATATTGGGATCAAGGTAGTTCTACCTCCAAGTTAGGGGTAAAACACCTACATGATTTCATTTGTCCTTGATCATTAGGTACTTCATGATTAAAGACCTCTTATACAATTGAAACCTAACTTGTAAACACACGGGTTCTTGAAATATCAACTCAATAGTGTGTACTATTTTAGCACTTTCTTGATTTGACAAAAGTAATATAGTTTAACTAACGATTTAGATCTAGAATTGCTTTACAATATATTGTATTGAAATAATTCAAATGTACTATAAATGATGTTTCAATTTAGATTAAAATGAAAAAAATTATTTTTTGTCATTTGATTTGAATTAGAAATGAATAAATAGTTACAAAATTAACATTTAACTAAATATGGTATGTATCTATTTCACATGTTCATTTGATAAACCAAATAAATTTCCTATATAGTTAACATTTGATAAAATCTTAAATACAATTCAAACCAAAAACTAAACCATAATTATAGATGAAATTTAAAAAATCAAAATATATAGCTCACTTACACATCTTAGGTTCACAAAATATTAGATGATACTCTATCCCTTAATTATAAACAAATTTTAGAAATATAGTCTCAAAAGTTAAGGCTTAACAAATACTTGAAATAAAAATTGTAACTTGAAACAAAACACAATAAAAATATGATTTGATCCATAATGGGTATCATTATGGCATCACACATTTTTTTGTGGTCTTGGGTGTTTGAAATAAAACCTAAACATCCATACTAGTGACCCCTAGAACATCATGCTTGCCAAATTTTTTGTGGCCTTGAATGTTAGAAATAACACCTAAATCCTTTATAAGTCATCTTTATTTCACACTTTCCCTAATTCTGATTTTTCTTAAAATGTATCTCCTGGGACTACTTATCCTCTTTATATCCATTGGAAAACATTGCTTGAAAGGTTTGCATCCAAACAAACTCTTTCTATTGGATAAAAAATGTTACATTTTAAAATATATAATGTCAATATATGATAAGAGAATCGAACAAAATAAGCAAATCTATTTATATATAAGGATTCCATTTACATCTAGGAACTATTTCTTATCCTCCACATCCATTGAAAAACATTGCTTGAAAGGTTTGCACCCAAACTCATGCTCTCTATTGAATAAAAAAGTTTACATTTTAAAATATACATAATGCTAAATATATGATAAGAGAACAAAACAAAATAAGCAAAACTATTTATATATAAGGATTTCATTTACATCCCATAACTATTTCTTATCTTCTTTACATCCATTGGAAAATATTGCTTGAAAGGTTTTCACCCAAAAAAACTCTTTCTATTGAATAAAAAAGCTTGGAGTTTAAAATATATATAATCTCAATTAGATATGATAAAAGAACCAAACAAAATAAACAAAACTATTTATATATAGGAATTCAATTTACATCGAAGAACTATTTGTATCCTCTTTATATTGGTTAGAAAACATTGCTTGAAAGATTTGTATCCAAACAAACTCTCTCTATTGAATAAAAATGTTTGCATTGTAAAATATATATAATGTCAATATATGATAAGTGAACCAAACAAAAAAACCAAAACTATTTATATATAAGGATTCAAATTACATCTAAGAACTTTTTCTTATAATCTTTATTCTGGTTGAAAAACATTGCTTGAAAAGTTTGTATCCAAACAAACTCTTTCTATTGAATAAGAATGTTTGCATTGTAAAATATATATAATATCAAATATGATAAGAGAACCAAACAATATAAGCAAAACTATTTATCTATAAGAATTTCATTTACATCTAAGAACTATTTCTTATCCTCGTTACATCGATTGAAAAACATTGCTTGAAAGGTTGTATCCAAACAAACTTTCTTTATTGAATTAAAAAATTAACATTTTAATATATATAATACTACTACACAATAAGAATTCCGAACAAAATTATATATAGAAATTTCATTTACATCCCCACAATAAAACTGAATATATCATCTAAACATATGAATTAACGAGAATATACAAAGTGCATATATATATAGTACCAATATACAATAAGACAACCTAACAAAAATAAGCAAAACTATTTATAAATAGGGATTCCATTTACATCCGTAGAACTGAGTAATACCATGCACATCCTCAGTCAATCATACGGATAAGCAAGAATATACAACCGTATATATATATAGAGGACACCAATTATATAGCATACGAAAGGGCCCCGCGCGAACCCCTCGGCTAAGGATACAGAATTCAACTTCCCCGATATACAAGGTACAAAGAAAACCAGAGGCTGCATTAAGGGTATATCAACAGTTTTCAAAACAACGTACCTTTCTTGGCAGGCACGTACTCCACCATCAAAGAGTAGCCTGACCTCAACCCAAGATCCAAAAGTTCACCCGAGAAACATGACTTCGATGTCGGACTCGTTGATCCGTAGTCCCAATGGTATCAGAAGACGATGCGTACCGATCCAGATAGTAAGAAAACGTTTTTGGGTACTAATCGAGGCTGTATATCTTTGAATCGGCCGTATAGGAGCCCAACACCCGGACAAAGGTCGTGGCCTCCTCTACCTCCTGGAGCGCGCTCTGGGCGTTCGGATCGGCGACAGAGGCCTCGAAATCTATGTAAAACACATGCTCGAATTGGCGCACCGCTCCTCCACCGTTGACGTCGAGGACTCTCAGAGGAGCCCCTGCTCTCGGCTTGACTTCGAATTTGGTGAGATTAATCTTCCGTTTGGAGAAGGCAGAGAGCACTTTGAAGAGCACATCGAGGCCGCCTTCGTGGGCAACGACGATGGAGGTCTTGAGCGGGCGGTGGTCGTCCTCCTGCGGTGGCGGTGGCAGGTCCGACTTGCGGGCGAGCACCAGAAAACGCGTGGTGTTCCACTTCTCGTCCTGCACACCACGAGCCACCACGCGGAGTCCATAGATCTCCGCCGCGCGGCAGCTGGCGATGGCGGCCGTATCGGTGAGCCGGTTGTTGAGAAGCAGCTCGGCCGCACCCGCCGTATCATCGACGGGCGCGGCGTCGACGCCGAGGCGTGCCAGCGTTTGCCCGCAGTGCGCCAGAGCCATGGGATGACTGATTACTTTCTTCACATCCTCCTTGCTCACGCCGGGCGCCACCAGCAGACAATACTGCACAAAAAGCTGGATCTCCTGCACGATATGGAGGCTGTGGTGCACCAGCAGATCGTAATTTCGGACCATGCTGCCCTCCAGGGTGCTCTCCACGGCCAGGATGACCCTGTCCGCCCGGCGCGACTCCACGGCCCAGATGGCGTCCTCGTAGCTCTTGCACGGCACACCCTCACACCCTGGGTGCGCCATTATAGCAGCCGCTTCACTGTACGCTCCCGGGCATCCCTGATACGCCACTCGCACGGCTCCTCGCCCCTTCTCCTCCCGTTGCCTCATGGAACTCAGAACCCGCGCCAGTTCATCCTCCAGGCTCCCCGATTTCAACACGCTTGGCAATTTATCAGTCCCGTTTATCACTGCAACATTATCAGAAACCCCACCCTTTTGGCTCCTCACCACAACCACCCGTTTCCCTTTCTCTTTCCCCTTAACCTTCCCCTTGTTTAACTGCAATATTATGGCTTCCCCTTGTTGCTGAACCTTTCTATTTGTGCCGTTAATTAATAAGCTGCTGGTGCCCGATCCATACCCAAAGAAAGCACAGATGCTTACAGCCATAACACGCCCTACTTCACACTACTCTTATTGCCCGCGCCTCGCCCACACTACGCCTATATATCCTCGACTCTTTCCCTTAACCCCCCCACCGTTTACCCGAAATCCTTGTGGCGGACAAAATTACAAAATTATTCTGTGCGTAATAACTAACACGATTGTTTCATCTATCTGGTGGGGTTTAACTTCAATAATACTCCATGGCGGGCCCCGCCTTCACGTTCATCGTGTCAGAGACGAAGTAGCGGGACCCGCCCTGTACACGACCCATTCACCGTCCGCTTCTTTCTTCAAAATGCAAGCCGTACTTAGTACTGTAGGATAATTTTAAAATGGCTGTCACCTCTGGCCGGCAGGCAATTTTTGAGGGAACTAGGGTATGGTTGGTAGGGTGATCTCGGGTCATTGACTGTTTGTTAGTTACAAGTTGAAGAAATTAATGTCTTTCGTTTTCTTCCAGAGATCTTAGATTGTGTGCTATTTTTATCATAAATGATCTATGATTATTTTTTTATTTTTTTACTAGCTTATTTTCATGATGGATCATGAAGTTTAATCTGAAATGTGAATGATAAAAATTACAAACAGTTACAAATTCAATTTGTTTGAATTGGATCCGGAATAAATAAGTTTATAGTAGTTGCGAATTAGATTTTTTTATTAAACTAATTAGAATAAAAAACATAATAAGAGTCAATGGACCCTTGGTCTACTGTGAAGTTGAATGGTTTTGAATGAGTCATTAGGGATCAAGTCTTGTTGAGTGCAAGGCTTCAATGTCATAAGGGATGAGGTGAACATGGTATAAGTATAATTTGATTCCATAAATCTTTTCCACTTCATAATAAACCAAAAAAAAAAAGTTTACTAGTCAAATCCAAAAATATACCAAATCAAATTTTAGAAGGTTGTAGATGTATGCAAACAATAATAATTTTGAATTTGATAAATACAAACATTTATTGTGATTTCAAATGTGAGTGCTAAAGAATACCACACAATTGATTCTAGAAACTTTCCCAATAATTCTTATAACCTATAAAAAACCATATTTACAACAAAAATAATAATAAAAATTATTATAAAATAATTCTCTAGATATAGTTGAATTTATTAAATCTTAGCAAATAAAATATACTACATAATTGCATTAAATATTTGAATATAAACATTATGTAACTAAATTTTTATACTATATACAACTAAAATATTCATAACGAATATACATAATTAAAAACTATCCATTTTTAAAACTAAAATATCAATGTATATCTTCAAAAAAGAAAAGTAAAATCATATATAATGTTTAACAAAAATATATGCATGAGTGCCACCACTTTCATGATGGGACGTTTGAGGATGTCTTGTTAGGAAGTGACCCCACCGCTAACGACCGTTAAATTTGACGTCTTATACTTGAAAGTCGTGCCGTCGGAGTTTCTAGAAACATGTGACCTCTTATAATTGAAGCAAAAGCTTATCGATCTTGACGACCGCGTATGAGGGCGTGAATCTCGTGGCATGCTTAGAATCTTGGCCATAAAATTTTATTAATTTTCCGTTTATCTATTTAACGTGGACGGTGCAAAAGCATTTCCAGGAGTAGGGAATTGGTGTACACCGTCGATGGTGGCCCGGAAACCAATGTCCACTACTTAAATGCCACCTCATTTTGGATTCCGTCAATCCATTTACAACGTGCAAAAAGAAGATTCCTGCCATCTTTTTACAGAAAAAGTTAATAATAAATTAATAATAATAAATCAACTGATTCCACGGTCAGCCGTCCATTCAATAGAGATGTGGTCCTCAGCATCCACCGTTTACAATTAAGAACAAAATAAACATTGGGTATGGATTTAATTTCTTTAACATATGTATAATATGAGCAGCAATAAATTATGTATATAAGAAAATATATTTAGATAAAAGGCTGAAAACCAGGGAGAAATTGTTTTTACGTACTTTTAAAATCTTTTTATCATGTACAATGAATTTTTGTTCTTTCATTTTTCTATTCTTAATTTAATTGTCTTTGGAATATGGTAAACATTTTTAATAATGGAGTGGGTCAGAATTGGTGATTTATATATAGATAAAGATGAAAAGTGTATTGTGTACAATTTATAACATATTTTTAGCCACCTAACATGTCATTTCTACTATATACATCATCATATCACTACACATAACCTATACCTACATCTAGGACTAAACACACCTAAAAACCTACTTTGTACTATTATGGTTGAATCAATCTAATGATCTAAATGAAGAAGGTCCTTAAATGTTCCTAAGACACCAAGTGTTTTCTATTTTTAGGTATTTGTAGATATATGAGTAGGAACATTTTTTTTGTCAAGTGTAATACTTTACATCAAAACTTAGTCATTTCACTCTAAATGTTCTATGCACCCCTTGTATTGCAACCAATTGAAGGGAGCAAATATTATCATTGGCATACCTTATGATTGTTATTGCAATGACATGCTTCGTGCCACCATAACTTCGTGACTATACAACTTAATGTGCTCTACAATTTCATTCCCACTACAACTTCTTTCTCATTGTGCTCTTTATGGCTTCATGTCCATTACAAACTTCATCATCATACTAATCGCTTCTTTTGTTCTTAATGTACGTTTATGTCTCCCATTGTGACCAACAATTTTTTTTAGATAATATTGAGTAAGTGTTGTATATGACTATTTTAAATGAGTGTTATACGCTACTCATTCAATTTTTTTGTGCTTGCAAGTTTCTAGATGGAGCATTCATTATGAGGAGTATGTGTGGAGTCATTACCCAAGTATCTCTATCCTTTTTACAATGAATATTTATGTTCATGTTGACTGTTTGCTTTGACATGTATCATCATAGTAGTTCACATTCAACTCTAAATCAAAGTGGCAACAAAACATAAGGGTGAAAATTGCACACTTTTCCTCTTTGCTTTGGTCTTTTTTTTTCATCATTTGACCCAAGTATAATCAGTAATGTGCAAAACAGTGTGTCTCTAAGTGAATATTGACAAAACAACTCAAACCCACCTTCGCATTTTTAGTTCTATACCCAATTTATAATCTTATCCATTCATTATCCTAACTTGAATTTAAGAACACAAATTTGACCCGTAAACTCTCAAATTCAAAATCAATTTATAACCCAAGACAACCCCTTTCAAACTAACCATAATGAACCAACAAAAAGAGAAAAAATTACCATAAAAACAAACCTAGGGTCATCATAAAACTATAATAAAAAAATGAAACTTAACTCATAGTAAGGAACAATATTTGATATCATTGCCAATCTTAGATATAGGTCCCAATATCAAGGTGAAAAGAAATCTATCCACCCATAAGGATGCACGGATGGTTATCATGGGAAGCACTAGTTATCCAATATTCACAATGAATGGTGAAATTGAGGAGTAGCAGGAAATAAGAATACAAAAGAGAGGGCAGCTTTGAAAGGGACATTTGTGAACATGGAAAGTATTTAGGCAAAGAAAGTAGTGAAATGAGACAAGGACATTATTGGGAGTGGGCATGATGGAATACGGAAAGCAACATAAGAAAAAAGAAATGAACACGAGACAAGCATGGGCATGTGCTACATGAATCATTGGGCACAGAAAAGTAATAATCAATCACACACCTAAAAGAAAATTAAATAAACGACAAATACAGGCATATCAGGTGGCCTTTCAAATAAGTAGGATTATATTATTTCTCCAACATTAAGCCTGCATTTCAAATAAATAAGAATATATTCTGATTGTGATCTGTTATTATTTTATGTTGGTTTTATAGTGCTTTTAGTATAGGGTCTAATTGTAATTGTCTTTTTCTTGATTCAATGCGGTGTGATTTTAAGTTATCTTTATTTTTATTCATTGTGTAAATTTTTTTTGTTTAATTTATGTAAAGTTTGGTATGCTTCAACTTTTTAAGATGTAATTTAGTATTTATTTATTAAAAAATTATTAGTTATAATGTTTATTCATTTGTATTGATTTAATACGTGTATTATTAGTTAGAAGACATACATTAAATGGATTGAAACTTAAAAATTTAATAGTTAATTTTTTCAACGTTCATTTAAGAGATTCAAATTACATGACAATGTAATATGTAAATACATTCCATAGAGATTTGACTGAATGTACTCCATCCATAATGAAAGTTATTTGAGCCTCTTTAGTCAATTTTTTTATCTCAATTCTTCTCAAGACTTGGCCCACATCTTTTCATTTTAAAATGACTTTTACAAATAATATTTACTTTCAAATAAATAAAGAATATATTTTGATTGTAATCCACTACTTTTTTTTGTTGTTGATTGGCTTTTGTTGTATAGTGTTTGATTGTAATTGTCTCTATTTTGGTTCAATCTATATAAGATTTTTTCTTGCTTCAACTTGTTGGGATGTAATCTCATTCCACTCATTTTTTATTTATTTTAAAATTAGTGTTATACACACACACACAATAAACATTTATTTGTTAAAAAAATATTAATTATGTTTCTTGCTTTGTATTGACTTTCTCCAATATGTACACCACTAGTGAGAAGATATATATTAAATGGATTGGAATTCAAAAATTTAATAATTATTATTTTTAACATTCATTAAAGAGGCTCAAATTATAGGGTAATGTAAGGTGTAGATTCATTTCATGGAGCTCTAGTGCATGCACACCATCTAGTATAGAAGTTATTTGAGCATCTTTAGGCAATTCCTTTTTTTCTCAATTCTTTCCAAATTTAACTTATGTATTTTCGTGCTAAGATGAATTGTATGAATGATATTTACTTTCAAATAACTTTTATAAACAAATTTTTTTATTGTATATTGGTTAAGTGATGGTTTTATGGAGGTTTGTGCTTGGAATATAAAAGTTTTTTAATAAAAGGTGTATATACATCTATATCATTATATTAAAATAAAAAAATTAGATAATAAAAATATAATAGGAGAAGCTAACATAAAAGTAGTTATAATAGATTCAATCCAAAAAAACACTGTATATGCAATCTAATAACAAGAATATGCAAAAAGAACCAAAAAACATAAAGAGCTAAGCATCGCTTGAGGAGCACAATTTTTTATTGAATATTTGGTGGGGATGACCCAAGGAGGAAGGATGAATCATAGGAGCTAGGGCGTCGAACAAAGAGATGACATCATCAGACACCTCTGAAGTTAAGTTAAAACTCGTGAGAGTAGGGATGTGGGTGTGTCTAATGAGGAATCTAAGGGCTTTAAATACCTCGCAAACCCTTGCAACTAAACCTAATGGAGTTGGCTTCTATGAGAACAAGCGCCATTTCTACCAACCCACAATCATTTTGAGTATTGTTAGTGGTATGAAATAAGTAGGCATATTCTAGATTTTTTTTAATTTGAGAGTGGGAGAACACACCACCAACTAGAGTAGAGCCATCAAAGAAGTTATAAGCACTGATTGCTAGCTAAAAAATTTCTTCATTGAGTAGATACTTTTGCACATAGCCAGACTTAGAAGGTAATTCAATTTAGAGTTCTAAAGGAGGTCCATAGAATGAAAAAGGAAGACAAAAACCACATCCAAATACTCATGAACATGAGGCACTTCAAGAAGCAAGTCTAGACCAATTACTATTCAAAGCACAACTTCCACCTTTATACAATCAATTTTATAGATATGATCTAGTTTTAAAATGTCATAAGGACCTAATTCACATGACTCTCATTTCTATCCCAACATGTGAATGCAATTATTCAGTTGAACCCTTAATAGTTTGTAGATTAAAAAAACTGAAAAAAAAATGTAAAGCACTTAGTGCTTTATTAAGTGTTATGGCTAAGCTACTTGTAGTTAACAAATCACTTGTGACAATACACCGCCCACATCAGTTTATTGTTGGAGTTGATACCAAACCCCATAACTCCCAAAAATCCTTACAACCAAAACACCTATCACATATAAGAGATCAAAGCAACTGATTTTCTATACAACCAAGAGAGAAAAGATTGAATTCACAAAAGAATCTGATATGCACATTTTATTGAATGAATAAATGTGAATTATAATTATTACAATGGATGTGCATGCTTATAAAAGAAAAATAAAGCAAACCCTAGATGAGGATTGCATTAGATTGTGACAAGTGTCTCAATCTCATGCAGTGAGACAAGTAGACCTATAATTAGCCCAATCTAATAATAAGGGACCTAATAATTAAGTAATGTTTAATTAATTATCAAGTGATTATCCTAATTACTCCAACACCTCCCCTTAAGATAAACTTGGGGAGAAGTTATAAAGCCTTGATGTAGAATGCAATAATGGATGCATGGATGGGTCCTGGATACAAGTCCTGATGAGGTACCCATGTACAAATAAATGAATCTTTCATAACTAGAGAAAAGGAGAAAATCACATGGGAAAAACTCCTCTCCAAAAGAGAGAAAATAAAATGATTGCACTAGTGAAAGAAGGATAGAAGGAAAACTCAATGTGACCCCCCAAGGACTACTTCTATCACACAAGTTCAATAGATGTCCCCCTAATAGGAGAGAGAAAAATGTGGAAATGAATCCCCCCATAAAGAAGTAGCTCCTATGCCAATGATGAATGCCTAGAGATAGAATATGATCCATTGCCTGCAAACTACATTTCTCCCCTTAGGAAGAAATAGATCCAGTGGTGATTGGAGAAGCTAATCCAAAATAATGAGTGAACTAGGAATCTAAATCCAAATGATGTGTGCCTTTGAAAAGTGTTTGTGTGTCCACATGTTAGAAAGCGATGATTTCAATCCAAGATCCTACGAAGACTAATGTAGAGCAAGTTGCAAAGGTGATGAAGATGGTGGACCAACAACGATGATGTGGCTATCAAGGAGATGAATGTCCTCAAAGTAATCCTCTAGATCTGTAATATAAGACTCTACAAACAAGGATGATATGTTTACAAGATAGGAATCCCAAGTAGTTGTGTCTGGAAGATGATGGATAAGGTTGACCAAGCGATGTGACGATACTTATTTTTAGGAAATACATATCTTGTTTAAGGCAAGGGACACATCTGATAAAGTTGACCAAGTGACAAGTGTTGAAAAGACAACTAACTACAAGAAAGGCATAACTTGTGTAAGGTGAATGACTAATTTGACAAAGTCTAATCTCAAGAAGGATGCATCCTAATAAAAGACAAGTGATAAGACCGAATGAGACAAATGATAGAATGCCCCATTTCAATATAAGACCAATGAATTGATTGATTGATTGAGGATAATAGGATTGATTGATTTTAAAATGAAAGATTAGTTGGTTATGTTTTTCTGTTGATTCATGATTTGGTTTAAATCATGATTGCTTGCAGACCAAGAATACAACTAGACTTGAAAAACCCTAAAGGACTAACTTAGGTGGCCTTAGGGGCTCATATTTTGATGGCCTTGCCTACATTATACATGAAGAGACCTCATAGTTTGACATGACTTGACTTTGTTTTATTTGACAAAAGATGGAGTCATGATTTTATTTGGACAACCTAAAGGACTGACCTAATGTCTCGAGGGTCCATTTAAGATTAGCCTTGCCTACGTAGAAAATGCATAGAGACAACATAGTTTGACCACTCTAATATAGATTGACATAGACTCAGACCCAGAATTTGATTCTATTTTTGGAAGTTTTTGAATTTTTCTGATGTTTTTGGATTTTGAGAGTTTATGATTTTTTAGATTTTGATGAGTTTCTGATTTTTTTTGGATTTTGAAGGTTTTAGGATGCCAATACCATGTGTTATTTCCCATGAAGACGTAAATCAAGGAATTGCACCCAGTCAAGTATAAGACCCATTCATTATGCAATAGGGGTAGCGACGAATGCAAAGGATGATCATGAAGGTGAAGGATACTAAATGTCGGTGGTTCTTAGGCCATGGAAGAATGACGAAGCTTTATTATGGATGATACGGGTGAATGGAAGACCAGATAGAGTGATAGTAGATGAAGGAGCATAAATTGACTACACATGGTGCCTGTTTGTTGGGTTTTCACAATGGTACTTATCCAAAGCGCCACCAAAGTGGTTTTCACTTTTGGATGAATTATTTCTCTTTACTATTGTTTTGATTTTTTCCATTTTTTTGATTGTCACCAAGATGTTTGTTTGATAGGTTTTCATCAGGGTGACTATTTTTTAAGTTTTTAAGTTTTTTGTATTTTTGACTTTTTAAGGGATACCCTGAGAATCAAGTGTAGTATCTGTGAAGATGCATGTTGTTGATAGGTTCAGGCAACGATTATCCTTTAGGAGTAGAAAGATGATAAGCAACAGATCCATATGTTGTTGTGACAATATACAGGCCCAACCAAGTAGGCTCAAACTTCCTAGGTTTTTCTCGTTCTGCTTGATTCTTCAAATTTTCCTTCAGGACTAAGTCACCAATGTCAAAACTTCTAGGATGAACCTTCTTATTGTAACTACATCAAAGGTGATTCTAATATGCTTGCAAATGTGTCAATGCATTTTGTCTCTTTTCATCCAATAACTCTAGCTCATGTAGACGGGATACACGGTATTCTTCTTGATCAATCAAGCCTTGCATAGAGACTCGTAGGGATGGTAACTCGACCTCTATAGGAAGTATTGCTTCAGATCCATAGACAAGGGAATATGGTGTGGCTCTTGTAGGGGTATGAATACTAGTGTGATAGGCCCATAAGGTGGGATTAAGTTGTAGGTTCCAGTCATGGCCAGCGTCATTGACAGTCTTCTTTAATATTTTTAGGATAGTCTTAGTAGATGCCTCAGCTTGGCCATTACCTTGTGGGTAATTTGGAGTAGCAAAATGATGTTGGATATGAAACCTTTCATAAAGCTCACAAACATCTTGGTTTTTAAAAGGGTGACCATTATCTATAATGATGGACTCTGGAATACCATAACGACAAATGATGTAATTCAAGATGAATTTATCTATCTGCTTCCTCGTGATGTAAGTTAGTGGGACAAATTCAATCCATTTTGTAAAGTACTCCGTAGCGACAAGGATGAACTTATGTTCATTATCAGAGGTGGGATGGATCTTTCCTACGAGGTTAAGTCTCAATTGAGGAAATGGCCATGGTGAAGTAAGTAGTTGCAATTCCTGGGCTGGTGCATGTATATGATCTCCATGAATTTGACATTGGTGAAATTTATTCACAAAGTGATAGGCATCACACTCCATTGTAGGCCAATAATATCCCATTCTCATGAGATTTTTGGCTAAGGTTGGACTAGCAGAGTGAGCTCCACATATACTATGGTGTACCTCTTGTAAGGCTGTTTGTACTTCATTTGAGTCGAGACATTGAAGGAGGGTACTATCTAGGCTACAACGATAAAGGGTATCTCTGATGATGGCATATTTGGATGCTTGTCAAATAAAGGTTTTGTATTGGTTGAGGGAAAATTTAGGAGGGATAATTTGGTCATGTAAGTAAGCATAGATATCTTTATACCAGGGAGATTCGAGACCAACAAGTTCACACACAAGCTTAGTTTCAGGGACATCGAACGCGGAGATCAACAACTATTCTGCCAAGAACTCATATTGTGATGCATTGTTGGGAACGTCCAACAAAGATTTGATTGTAGCCATTGTACCTACTACTTTGTTTTGGATTCTCGAGATCTATTCAAAAGAGATGGCATCAAAATACAATCTAAAACTATCCACCATGCGCTTGTAGGGCATCAATTTCTCATCCTTGGTGTTGTAATCATCATTAACTTTCTTAATCACTAACTAAGAATCATCGTAGACTTGAAGATCCTTGATTTTCCATTTTATTGCTATGTGAAGTCCTGTCAACAATGCTTCATACTTTGTTATGTTATTAGTGCATGGGAATTCTATTCAGAAGGACTTGGGAATGGAATCTCCTTGAGGTGTGATGAATAAAATTCCAACTCTTGAACCATGACTCGTGTAGGATCCATCAAAGTATAGTTTCCATGTTGTTGGTGTGTCTATAACATAGATTGATTCATTTGGAAAAGCGGATATCAAAGGATGATATTCCTTTACTAGTGCATCTGCAAGTTGATTTTCCATCACTTGTCCTTTTATTACTTTTCAATCAACATACTCAATGTTGTATTCACTCAAGATCATAACCCACTTAGCTAGTCTTCCTGTTAGAGTTGCTTTACTAAGGAGATATTTCAGAGGATCAATTTTGGTAATTAGTTTTGTCTTGTGATTCAAAATGTAATGTCTCAAATTTTGTACTGCAAATACCGATGTTAGGCATGCTTGTTCAATAGGGTTGTAGTTCAACTCATATCTAACTAGGGTGCAATTGATGTAATGTATTGTTCGTTCCTTTCCATCATTATCATTCTGAACTAGTAATGCCCCTAATGCTGATGTAGTTGTTGTCACATATAATATCAAATGTCTTCCATCAATTGGAGGCATAAGAACTTATGGGGTTAGTAGGTAATTCTTGATCTGATCAAATGCTTCTTGAAACTTTTATGTCCAATTGAAGGGAATGTCTTTCCTTGTCAGATGTTGAAATGGATGTATCTTGTCGGCTAGTTGAGCAATCAAATTTTGGATTGATTGTAGTCTTCCTTACAATATCCTCAATTGGCTGATATTGGTCGGTGGTGGCATTTCCAAAACAGCTTTGACTTTTGCGGGATCAACTTCTATTCCTCTACATGAGACAATATATCCAAGAAGCTTTCCTAATCGGACCCCGAAAACACATTTCTTTGGATTTAGTCTGAGTTGGTACTTTTCTAGTCATGTGAAAATCTTGTCCAATATTGCTAAGTGTCCACTTCATTCTAGAGATTTAGAGAGAATGTCATCAACATAGTCTTCCATAAGCACATTCATGTAGTCATGAAAAATTGTAGTCATGGCTCTCTAATATGTAGCTCTACCATTTTTTAGTCTAAATGGCATCACATTCCAATGGAAAGTTCCCCAAGCACATGTGAAGGTTGTCTTCGGTTGATCTTCAGTGGTAATTCTTATTTGATTATATCCTAAGAATCCATCCATAAGTGATAGCATCTCTATCTAGCTGTGAGGTCTACTATGATGTCAATGTTTGGTAGAGGGAAATTATCTTTGGAATAATCTTTATTGAAGTCTCTAAAGATCGTGCATACTTTTATTTGACTATTTGGCTTGGTGACAGGAACAAGGTTTGATATCAAATCTACATAATCAATAAAACGAATGAACCCGACATCTAGGAGTTTCTTCAATTCCACCATGACAAGGAGTGCAATCTGTGGATGCATCTTCCTTAGCTTTTGTTTGTATGGTTTGGAATTTGGTAGTAGTGGTAAGTAATGTAGAACTAGTTTGCGATCTAATCCAGGCATATCAACATATGACCAAGAAAAATTGACTTGTCTTTTTGAAAAGAATGTTGTGAACTTAGGCTTTTCCTTGGCGGTCAAAGATACTGCTAATTATATGATTCTAGAATTGTATTGTTTTCCAATATTCACTTCTTTTGTTTCTTTTATTAGCAACGACAATCTCTCTTGATCTATAGGGATACTGTCCAGTCCTCCATCCTTGGGCACTTTAGAGAGGTTTTCACCTTTGGATATGTCCTTTATTTTTACTTTTCACGGTCAGTAGGTTCCTTTCAGTTTTCACCTGAAGACCTATTATTTTTGTTTTTACTTTTGGCATTTTCACTTTTGTGACTAGAGGATAGGACAACCTTACCAAAGTATGTTGCATAATTGAATTCTATGGCAAAGCCAACCTTATGATCCCCACTTGGTATTCCATCATGAAGTCCCATGAACTCAACAATTGATTCGTTGTTCTCGAAATTGTCTAAACTTGGTGGTTCTTGTTGATCCCAATCTATGAGTTGTAGGTAGACAAGGGGTAATCCATCATCAGTTTTATCAAGGGTCATGGTGTAGGAAGATAGGGTAAAAATGGAGGTAGAGTTATCAGGTTCCCAAGAGGCAGCGTCAATGGTTTCCCAAAAGTGTTTGATCCATTCTTCTCTATTCAGAGGGAATTTTGGATGAGGGCTTGGCAAGCTTGGTGGGGCCTTAATGGTAAGCATTTGACTGAATTATTTTTCAAGGGGAGGCTCATCAAATATTCTAAACATTCTATCGAGGTCCATGAAGGTATTGGAGGATAGATAATCCCATTCATATTCATTGGAATCGATATCATAATCCCAAGGGTCCTCATATGTCTTGATCTCATCTGAAGCATTAGCAACTGCACTCAAAGGTAACCTGATACCTCAGATAGTCACTTTTATTGGTACAAACCCTAGCCCTTGGTGTTTGATTAACTTAGGAGGTTGCAAGGGTTCCATCATTCCTTGTTTGTTTAGGCCAAGACCATTGTGTCTATCATATCCTTGTCACTTCATTATTCTGAACCCTTTTGGATACTGTTCAATTGACAATTTCTTAGTTTCAGTGTCCTCTTCTTTGTATAGCCATGTGAGAATGTGGTCATCTAGAGATTATTTGGAAAGTTCCCCCCATCTATTGAAGGTGGTAGGGGGATTATGGATGATAACCTTAGGATGCACAGGATGCAATTTTCCATATCACTTCAGTGATTTAGGTAACTTTCCCATGAAAAAGAGACTCTTCATGTTATATTCTTCGCATTCTTTGTCTTGGATCTAGATCTCGGGCGTGGAAGTTGTGATGAATGGAGTGGATGATTTGAAGAGGGTAGATGGATCAATGTAGTGAGATGGAGTGGTGGATGAAGTGGAAGGGGAGGCCTCTTGATTGATGGGTACTTGACATTCAATAGTTCCTCCTAGGTTTGAACAATACTAAAAAGGATTCAAGTTGCCTAGAATAGTAATTTCAGTGCCATTGTGTGGGAATTTGATGCATTGATGGTAAGTGGATGGAATAGCCCTCATGGCATGAATCCATGGGTGGCCAAGGAGAATATTTTAGTGCAAATCTAGATCCAAGACATGAAATACTGTGTCATGTATTTTTGGGCCAACTCTTATGGGAAGTGAAATTAAACCTTCAGACGAGCGTTTAGCATCATCGTAAGCTTTGATAGTGATTTTATTTGTTTGATCTATACAATTCTTAGAGTATCCCAATGCTTTCACCAATTTTAGTGAGAAAATATTCAGACCCGCTCCACCGTCTACTAGGACTCATTTGATCTTGTGTTTATTAACACATACTTCAAGGTGTATGGGGTAGTTATGATCAGATTTTGGTGCGGAAAAGTCTTGCTTGGAGAAGCTGACATGGTACAAAATAGCTAGGTATCCAACCATGGCCTAAAATTCATTGACATCTAGGTTAGCAGGGATGGATGCTTCTTGTAATGCTTTATCAAGGATGGCTTTGTGCCAAGGGGATATGCGAATGAGCTCCAATATATAAATTTATGCAGGGGTTTTCCCAACTAATCCAGGAGATTATATTGAATTTTTGGTTGTGAATTAGATAGAGTGTTGGCATATGGCTTCTAGTGTTGTCATTGATGGCAACCTAAGTCATGCATTTGGTCTACAATTTATTTTTGGTTCATATCAACAAAATAGAATGAAGAACATGGCATCAGGTTAAAGGCAAAGATGTCGATCTGAATACCTCACCGAACTATTATTTTGAGTTGTGGATCTCTGAGGAAGTTTTTTTGATGTTTGTATTACCTTATTCGAGAAGTATATTGATGCACATTCACTGGTGTATGATCTAGGAGATCCAGTGCATTAATCTTTTGGGTTATCTATATTAGAAGGCCAACTTGGCAAAATTAGTAGTTGCAGATATCTAAGAAGTTATTGGTTAAATACTTTTATGCTCGATCATGTTTATTTGGGTCCTCTCTATGTATTAACCAAATTTGGAGGATGTGCATAAAGAATTAGTGGTGGATTTAGCCGACAGTTGAAAAGTATTTTATCTTTTATGAAAGCCGGCATATGAATGATAAAATCCTTGATAGCAGATATATATATGAGATCGATAGTATCATTTTGGATATGTGAATGTGTAGTATGTGAAGAATATGTGTGTGTGGTGTGAAAGTCAACAGGATAATGGTCTGAATTCATCTATGCATGGATTTTTGTTGTGAATTGTAGAGAAGAGCAAAGTAGAGGATAGAAAAGAACAAAATCAGACCGAGGATCTAGAATTTGATCCATGAGCCTAACTGGAACTGTAACTTGGCATAAGTAGATTCTACTACTTTAGTTCAACCCTTTAGATGGTTTTAATCTGAACTTTTGTAAGGCACTGAGCCTTTATATTGAGTAGTGAGCTCTAAGTAGTGTGCCTGAATGCAAGCGCATTCCCTTTTGTAAAACTTATATTTGAGTACTCAAATTGTGGATTAACCTCCACCATGGTTTTTCCCCTAACAATGTTTCCATGCAAAAATCCTTGTGTTATGGTGTTACTTTGTGTGTTTGCATCTTTCTTTGGTTTAAATGTTGAAATGGTTTAAATATTAGATCAATAAAGTTCAGATTTGCAGAACACTTATTCACCCCCCCTCTCAATGTTCCCTTGAGTCCAAAATAGAGGTCCCAAAATAGTTATCTTGGTTTGGCGAGTGGCAATAGCACAATCTGAGTTTGGCTTATTTATGGCAATGGTGGAAATACAATCATCAAAAGGTTGTATGTTAAGAATAATGGTGTTGTAATCATGTTTGAATGCAACATAATTGGCATTATTGTTGTTCCCTGAACTAGAGGCTTTTCCTTTATCATGGTCTTGTAAGGGAGTCTTGAATATGGTATGATCAACATTGGTTTTTCCTTGTGAATCCCCTATCGATATGGTTCCATTTTTTATGAGGTCTTGAATAATGTTCTTGAGTGTTCAACATCTAGCTATTTTGTGTCCTTTTCCATGATGATATTCACAATATTCATCTTCTTTCCACCAATCAGGTTTGATTAATGAAAGTTCATAGTTTTTAGTCTTTGTAAGTGTGATGACATTAGATTGTCAAAGTTGTTTGAGGACCGATTTGATGGGTTCACCCAAAGGGGTGTATGTTCTTTTGGCACGAGGAGGTCCTCTTCATTGTTGATTATTTTGGACAACATTTAGCATTTGGATTTGACCTTGTGTTTGGGTGTTTGGTATATTAGATAAATTTGACGAGGAAGGACCTTTAAGTTGATTGATTGGACCTTTGGTTATTAGTTTGGCATCAACAGCTCCATCATTTGTGACATTTTTGTTTCGGGACCAGTAGTTGCTTTTGTCATTGTTGGGTTTTGGATTTTCTTTGTTTACCTTGACTAGTCCTTTCATAATAAGTCCTTTCTCAATAAGGACACCTTTTTCAAGGATCTCTTCAAAGGTTGTGCAATATTGGATTTGAATTCGAATCATTAGTTCTCCATTAAGTTTTTCCACAAACATGGTGACCAATTTTTTTTCAGGAATGTGACAAGGGAATTTGCTAACCAAATCTTGCCATCTTTGGTAAAACAAGGTGAGTGATTCCCATTCTCCTTGTTTGGTTGTGCTCAATGTTGAAAAGGTGACATCATTTTCAATGTTAAAGGAAAAATGATTGATGAATTTGTCGGTTAGTTCACCCCATGTTCTTATTCTTGGAGGAAGGTGTGCAAACCAATCTAGAGTTGGTCCTGTAAGGCTTTGTAGGAATAGTCTCATTAAATAGGTATGATCATATGAGACTTCCATACACGATGTTTTGAATTCTTGAATATTCTTTATTGGATCCCCTATCCCCTTGTACTTAGGAAAAGGTGGTAAATGAGGGGGAAAGGGTGGCATGTACAAATTTCTATCAAATGGAAAGGGTTACAATTCCTCCATGGAATAAGTCTTCTTGTTGGTCCCCAATTACATGTTTTTCATGTGTTGTTGGAGGGTCTGCACCTATTATATCATTTTTTTTGCAAGAGATGGTGTTGCAATGTTTTAGTTTGGTGTCACAATGTTGGTATTAAGGTCATATGTTGGATTTGAGTTAGAATTGATGTTTTGTGACATGGGACCTTGGTTTCCATATTGATTTGTTTTGATTTTATTTGGGATGAAATTGGCATTTAGGTTTGTCCCAAAGGTCATGTTTGCATGTGGTATGGTGTTTTGGAGTTGAGGCGTAGTTGTGCCTTGGTTTTGAAAATTAGGTCCTTGATTTGCAAATGGAGGTGTAGGTCCTTGATTGATCTTTTGACATGAAGGTTTAAACCCTTGATTGATGTTTTGACATGAAGGGATGGTTCCTTGATTGGTATTTTGAAATGAAGGTGTAGGTCCTTGATTGATGTTTTGACATGAAGGTGTAGGTCCTTGGTTGGTATTTTGTAATGAAGGAATGGTTCCTTGATTAGAATTTTGGAATGATGGAAGGGATCCTTGATTACTGTTTTGGAGTGATGGGATAGATCCTTGACTATTTTTTTGGTTTGGGATCCTTCATGAGATAATGTGAACCTTTCTAGGTTTATTTGGTGGAGGTTGACTTGATGAAGGCATGATTTGAAATTGGAATAAGGACCCTTTATTTATATCTTGGAGTGTAGGAATAGGACCTTGATTTTCATTTTGGATCAAAGGTGTAGGACCTTGTGGTGTGGAACCTTGATTTGAGTTTTGGAGTCTGCGTATAAAACCTTGGTTTTCATTTTGAATCAAAGGTGTAGGACCTTGTGATGTGGAATCTTGATTTGTGTTTTGGAAAAGGGGGTTTGTAAAGGTCTTACCCATGGAATTGGAGGAACTTACAAGTGTGAATTTATGTCCTTGTGTAGGTGTATGGGTTACATTGTTTCCAAATGTTGGGATGTTTGGGATGTGTGTGGTAGTGGTATTCATGTGTGTAGTTGTCCCAATGGGTATGTTTGATGTTTGTTGTGATGAGGGAATGTGATAGGGAGGTTAGAGGAATCAATCACTGATTCCTGCTCTAGGTCTTACCTGGAAGACCTCCTAGGTGTCTTGCTTCACCACCTTAACCTATAGGACCTTCTTCTTGTTCAGGTTCCCCTAGTTCTCCTTTCCAACCCAAATATCATCAAAATTCCACCTACCAAGTCAGCCTTGGTGCAATGTTCAAAATTCTTCCTTAGCCCTTAATCTACCCTAAAGGCTAACATAATCCAAAACTAGAACTTAGCTTTGCAGGGGTGTGGAGATGCTTCTCTTAGGTTTCAATCCATCTCACCATGATTCTTGAGGGTCCACCTAACTTCATTTGTCCATCGCTTCTACCAAACCCTCATTTAGGGTTAAAAAGGTTACTAGCTTTAGGAGCCCCAATTAGCCCTCCTTCTCTGAGAAAAAAAGTTAGAACTCCTAAGTTTTCCAAAGAACACAGGTTCTTTCCTTGAGGTTCCTAGTCCTCATACCTACCACTCTAAGGTTTTAGTGGTCTTAACCCTCATCTGTCCGTACATAGGTTGGACCTTCAATTTAGCAAATGTGGCCTTTTTGAGCCCTTTCCCTGACCACACAATAGACTGTCATGAGTTTCTCTCACCAAATGGATTGGTGGAGCTTCCTCCTCCATGTTAAGTCTTTGCAAGGCACTTGTTTTCCCTCTCCACACCGTGACTTGACAAGAAATGATCACCCTTGCAAATCAAGTGCTATGCACTCCTTGTCTTCCCTGGCCGGACACTTCCTGGCTCGCCTAGGAGAAGACTTCCATGGTGTTTTCTGAATTATTAAAGACTCCTAATCCTACCATATATACAATCATGGAGTCTAGTCACAATTCCCAAGAGGCCATATGTTATGTACAAAGGGAATGCGATCTAAACCTCCATTTCCTACAAACAAACTGTCAGATCAGCAAATGCAAAGAAACAATTATCTACAATAGTGCTTGAAACTGAACTAGAAATCTAAATTGCTACCATTCAGTGCCTATCTACTTATTTTAGTACATCCTTTACCACCTACAACATTCAACTCAATCCATTAAAGCTCTATTTCAATGCAAGAACAAATTTTCACACCAAAACACCACTGTTTTTCGTTGAATTCAAAAACTCCAAACAATGCAAATGCTTCTAACCCTGCTCTCAAGTCAAGGCACACAATAAGTAGGTCACAAAAAATAGTTAGGCGCGGTCCTAACTACTCCTTGGCCGCTTGTGGATTCCATTAAGACTTATTTGTAAACTTTAGAAAAACTAACACCTAAAAATGTCTAACAAGGTCTTAAACCATATTTGTAGCCAAACCTCAAACTAGCCAATGGTCAACATGACTTTGAACAACTCAACACCTGATCCCACATACCACTAAGGAAAAAACATGAAAGAATGAGAATAGGGAGATCAAGTGGCCTAGACAAATTGGTCAACCATGACCTTCTAGGCATCCTTCGTATGATGACCTATTGGGTGCTCTTGCACCATTCTGCCCCCCTCTACACAAACATGAATGAATGTGGGGAGAGATTAGGGATGGATCAATACCCTACTTCTTGAACTGAGCTTCATCCACCCATGTAGCTTTAGACTCTGGCTTGTCCTTCCACTTGATGAGATGCTCCATGTATACTCTATGCCTTGTAGACTTGTTCACTCTAGATTCCAAGATCCTCTCGACTTGTAGCTTGTCTTGAGTAGGTAAGGCTATGTTACTCACATCCTTGAAGATATATCTGCTATTCTGATCCATGTCAGTGAATGTTCCCTTATATCTGATTAGATCAGCTACATTGAACACTGGTGAAATGCCCAAATCTGCAGGTAGCTCCACCTTGTAGGCATTCATTCCATATTTGGCTAACACCTTACATGGTCCCACTCTCTTCATCTGTGACTTAGTTGAAGTTCCCTTCTACAATCTGGATTTGTTGAGGTGGACCATAACATAGTCTCCTACTGCAAATTATAGATCCTTCCTAGATAGATCCACCTTAGCTTTCAGCTTGTGAGTAGCCTCTATAATTGTCTTTTTCACCTGCTCTTGAATCTCCTTCATGGTCTGAGAGAAATCCTCATCCTAACCACTCTTATGCTCCATAGCTCCTAGATCTCTAGGTTCACACACACCTCTTGGGTGCATTCCATACACTATTTCAAAAGGACTTTTCCCTGTGGTCCGGTTCACACTGTCACTGTATGCATATTCTGCTTGTGATATGACCAACTCCCATGTCTATCCATACTCCTTGGTTAGGAATCTTAGAAGGTTACCTAACACTCTATTAACCACCTCGATTTGTCCAGTGGTATGAGGATGGTAAGCTGATCCAAAAGACAAGTTGGTACCTAATCCGCTCCATAGAGTCTTCCAAAAATGACTCATGAACTTCACATCCCTATCTGAAATAATGCTCAAAGGCAATCCATGGATCCTTACAATTTCTTTGAAGAAAAGGTGAGCAATATAGCTAGCATCATGGGTGGTCTTACAAGGGATAAAGTGACTCATCTTACTGAATCTATCTACCACCACATAGACACTATCAAACCCCTTCTTAGTCTTAGGGAGTCTTACAACAAAGTCCATGCTAATAAATTCCCATGGTCTATTAGGAATGGGTAGGGGTTGATACAAACCTGCATTACTAGCTCCTCCTTTGGCTTTCATACACACTACACACTGCTCCACATACCTCCTGACATCCCTTGGCAACTTAGGCCAATAGTAGAACCTCTGCCCTAGTTCCATTGTCTTGTTGATGCCAAAATGTGCACTAAGACTACCATTGTGCTTCTCCTGGATGAGATTCTCTCTCATTGATCCTCTTGGAACACATAACTGATTCCCCTTGAATAACAATCCACTTTGCAATGTATACTCTGAGTATTGACTATGAAAGTGATTCTCAAAGTCAGAACACACCTTGAAGGCCTCTGAAAAGTCTTCATCTTCTCCATAGAGATCCTTGAAACTTCCTATCCCAATGCTCTTTATTTGTATCTCTTGCATTGTCAGCAATCTCCTACTTAGTGCATCTACCACCTTGTTCAACTGTCCCTTCTTGTGCTTGATGGTGAAAGTGAAGGCTTGGAGGTACTCCATCCATTTTAGATGTCTATTGCTCAACTTCTCTTGTTTGTTGATGTAGCTAGGTGCCTGATTATCAATGAGCACTACAAACTCTTTAGGTAGGAGATAATGCCTCCACTTCCTAAGTGACTGTACTAGAGCATAAAGTTCTAGGTCATAGGTAGAATACTTCTTCTTAGCTTCATTGAACTTTTCACTAAAGAAAGCTATAGGCCTGCCCTCTTGGCTTAGTACTCCTACTGCAATTCCACTAGCATCACATTCCACAGTAAACAACTTATCAAAACTAGGTAACAAAAGGATGGGTTGAATTGCCACTTCTTGTTTTAATTTCTCAAAACCCTTCTCAACTTCTAGAGTTCACTTGAACTTAGTTTTTAGACCACCTTTGATTGTATCAAGGACTGGTGCACATATGCCACTAAAGTTCCTTATAAATTTCCTATAAAACTGAGCCAAGCCATGAAAACTTCTTACCTCTATCCCTGTGGTTGGTGTAGGCCAATTTAGGATAGCTTCCACCTTGCTTGGATCCATCTTCAATGATCCTTGGGATACTACAAACCCCAAATACACAAGCTCTTGTTTGAAGAACTCACACTTCTCTAGGTTGATGGCTAGCTTCTCTTCTTGCAATCTTCTAAGAACCAACTCCACATGCTTTAGATGTTCTTCTGCTGTCTTGCTAAAGATGAGTATATCATCAAGATATACCACCACAAATATCCCTGTAAAGTATTTGAGCACTTCATTCATGAGCCTCATGAATGTGCTAGGGGCATTAGAGAGGCCAAATGGCATAACTCTCCACTCATACAATCCATCAGTTCTCTTAAAGGTTGTCTTCCATTCATCTCCATCCTTAATTCTGATCTGATGGTATCCACTTTTGAGATCCAACTTGGTAAAGTACTGAGCTCCTCCAAGACAATCCATCAAGTCCTCAATCCTAGGAATAGGGAACCTATACCTGATTGTGATTCTATTTATAGCTCTAGAATTAGTGCATAATCTCTACTTACCACCTTTCTTGGTTGCTAAGACCACTAGTACTGCACATGGATTGATGCTCTTCCTAATTAATCCTTGATCCAATAACTCCTGCACTTGTCTAGCTACCTCTAGGTTTTGATCCGGTGTAAGCTTGTAGGCTGATTTGTTTGGTAATGAAGCTCCAGGTATGAAGTCAACCTGATGGCTGATGGCTCTCTTTGGAGGTAAGGTTGTTGGTGTTCCATCACCCACTATGTCCTTGAACTGTTCTAACACTTTTGGACTGCTTCCGGTATGATTATTTTCTTGGCCTTGTCTTCTTCCTTGGGTTGCACCATGACCACATATCCTACACCTCCTTGATGTAGGGTGTTAATGAACTCCTTTCCACTGCTTAATAAGACACTAGGGGTCTTTGACTGTCCTTCTTGCTCATCTGATAGTGACTGCAATTTGAATGTCTTTCCATCCTTATTGAATGAGAAAGTATTTGCCTTTCCATCATAGATGCACCTCTGTCATACTACCATGGTCTGCCCAATAGAATATGGAATGCATCCATGGGTAACACATCACAAATCAACTTATCCTTGTACCCTCCAATGGAGGACTCCACCATTGTTTTCTCATTGACAAGAACAGTTTTCCCTTTGTTCAACCATGTCACCTTGTAAGGGTTAGTGTGGGGTACTTTCTCCAACTTCAACTTCCTTACTACCTCCTCTAAGATGATGTTATCAGTTGAACCTGAATCCACAATAACTTTACACACCTTTCCAAGTACTTTGCATCTTATCCTGAATAAGGCTCTCCTTTGTTTTTGGCTCTTCCTTGACTGGTTGTTTGATCAAAACTCTTCTAAACATCAGGTTCTCCCCCATTTCTGATTCAATGTGACTAACCTCTAGTGATTTGGTACTCATGGTGTCCTCTCATATGCCACTCTCTTCTGAGTATTTGAGGAAGATGCTTTCTCCGGGCACCTATAAGCTGGATATCCTACTTGACCACAATTATAACATTTCATACTAGCAAAGTATGAGTTGCTTATGCCTACTCCTATTCCTCTATTTGATCCTCCTTGAGATCCTCTACCTCATCCATAACCTCCTCTAGAAGTTGTTTCACTTCCATGCTCTGTGAGTTTAGACTCTCCTTGGTTTCTTTGTTCAGCCCCTCTACCTTGGTAGCCACCTCTATGTCCTCTTTGATCTCTACCTTTGCCTCTACTCTTAGAAGCCTGATCTTTTTTCCTCTTGCTTCTTTCCTCAATCTTTCTAGCTAATTGGTAACATTGGTGTATTGTCTTGGGACTTAGAAGAGTCATCTCCTCTTGAATGTTCCACTTCAAGCCGTTAAGGTACCTAGCCACCTTAAGACTTTAATCCTCTAAAACATTAGACCTCATACAAATTTTTTGAAACTCCTCAGTGTAAGTATTCACATCTTGGTCTCTTTGTCTCAAGCTCTGTCTCTTCTTATGCAATTGAATCTCATAATCATCTGGCATGTATGCTTCTCTCACTTTGGCAACCATACCCTTCCAAGTTGAAATAGGCTCCTTGCCTTCCTTTTCCCTCTATGTCTGAATGAATTTCCACCATGTCAAGGCAGATCCTCTCAATCTAGACTTGGCCAGCTTCACCTTCTGTGCTTCAGTGACTCCATCACACTCAAAATGATTTTCCATACCCTCTATCCAATCCATGACTAGATCAACTTCCAATTTTCCACTAAACAATGGTATGCCTTCAAGTGCTTTCCCACTCAAAGCTTTCAACACTTTCAAGAAAGGTTCTTCTTGTAGAACAGGGTCAGGTTTAGGGATCTTGTCTTCCTCTACAACCTCTTCACTCTTTGGTACCCTACCTTCCAATCTATCACTGACCTCATTGGCCTTGATTTGCACATTACTCAGTGTCTCCTCAAGTTGGGCTAATCTTTCTCTCAATCTCCTATTGTCTTCCTCTTGATCTTCGACCTTCTTGGCCAACTCAATATTAGTCACCATGATTGTAGAACCACAAGACTCAATATTTGACATACATCAATCTATCCCAAATCTTTTGTTGCTCTGATACCAATTTGATAGGGAGGTTGGAGGAATCAATCACTGATTCCTGCTCTAGGTCTTACCTGGAAGACCTCCTAGGTGTCTTGCTTCACCACCTTAACCTATAGGACCTTCTTCTTGTTTAGGTTCCCCTGGTTCTCCTTGCCAACCCAACTATCATCAAAATTCCAACTACCAAGTTAGTCGTGGTGCAATGTTCAAAATTCTTCCTTAGCCCTTAATCTACCCTAAAGGCTAACATACTCCAAAACTAGAACTTAGCTTTGCAGGGGTGTGGAGATGCTTCTCTTAGGTTTCAATCCATCTCACCATGATTCTTGAGGGTCCACCTAACTTCATTTGTCCATCGCTTCTACCAAACCCTCATTTAGGGTTAAAAAGGTTACGAGATTTAGGAGCCCTAATTAGCCCTCCTTCTCGGAGAAAACAAGTTAGAACTCCTAAGTTTTCCAAAGAACATAGGTTCTTTCCTTGAGTTTCTTGGTCCTCATACCTACCACTCTAAGGTTTTAGTGGTCTTAACCCTCATCTATCCGTACACAGGTTGGACCTTCAATTTAGGAAATATGGCCTTTTTGATCCCTTTCCCTGACCACACAATAGACTATCATGAGTTTGTCTCACCAAATGGATTGGTGGAGCTTCCTCCTCCATGTTAATTCTTTGCAAGGAACCTGGTTGCCCTCTCCATATTGTGACTTGACAGGAAATGATCACCCTTGCAAATCAAGTGCTATGCACTCCTTGTCTTCCCTAGTCGGACACTTCCTGGCTCACCTAGGAGAAGACTTCCATGGTGTTTTCTGAACTGTTAAAGACTCCTAATCCTAACATATATACAATCATGGAGTCTAGTCACAATTCCCAAGAGGTCGTATGTTATGTACAGAGGGAATGTGATCTAAACCTCCATTTCCTACAAACAAACTATCAGATCAACAAATGCAAAGAAACAATTATCTACAATAGTGTGCTTGAAACTGAACTAGAAATCTAAACTGCTACCATACAATGCCTATTTACTTAGTTTACTACATCCTTCACCACCTACAACATTCAACTCAATCCTTTAAAGCTCTATTTCAATGCAAGAACAAAATTTCACACCAAAACACCACTGTTTTTCCTTGAATTCAAAAACTCCAAACAATGCAAATGCTTCTAATCTTGCTCTCAGGTTGAGGCACACCATAATTAGTTCACAAAAAATAGTTAGGCTCAGTCCTAACTACTCCTTGGCCGCTCGTGGCTTCCATTAAGCCTTATTTGCAAACTTTAGAAAAACTAACACCTAAAAAGGTCTAACAAGGTCTTAAACCATATTTGTAGCCAAACCTCAAACTAGCCAATGGTCAACATGACCTTGAACAACTCAACACCTGATCCCACATGTCACTAAGGCACAAACATGAAAGAATGAGAATAGGGATATCAAGTGGCCTAGAAAAATTGGTCAACCATGACCTTCTAGGCATCCTTCCTATGATGACCTATTGGGTGCTCCTGCACTAGCATGCCAAGTGAAAATGGATTTTTGGTTTCTTATTCTACAATAGTTGAGATATCAAAGGCTTGAGGTAATTTGACACCCTTTCTAACTAGTACGTAGAAGAATATGTTAGGGTGAGCACCAATAAGTTGATCAACGATGATTAAAATTATTGGGTCTTGATAAGCTCTTTCAATTTCTTGAGGATTCAATTGTTTGTTGAATTCTTTTAGGCTTAGGTCTTCCCATGTGTTGGTTTGATCTCCTTGTGATGTGTCTCTTGCAGGTGTAGAATGATTTGAATCTATTCCAAGGGTAGTGTCATGAAAAGGGCCACTTGAAAAATCCATGTCCTTTCTTTTGGTTTGTGACCTTGTTTCAACATGTGAGACTTTTACAAGTTGAGGGATAATGCAAGATGGTAATGAAACTAAACAATGTTTTTGGATTTTAGGTTATGAGAATGCAAGGGGATTATGCAAGGATGATAAATACAAAAGGAAGCTAAAGGTTGATTAATGATAAGGTGACTAAATGATGCTAAGGTTAAGATGAAGGAAAGCTATGCTAATGCAAAAGGATAATGATCCAAATGGATGGAAAAGGATATGCCAAGCTAAGTCTATGGTGGAAATGAACTATTTTTTTGTATTTTTGGGATAGAGGTGCAAAGTTTAATCTAGGTTGAAGATGAAAGTTTGGCAAGATGATGATAAAAGCTATGATAATATGGATCTAAATGAGGTCAAGCTAATGCAAAGGAGTCCTAAGATTTTTTTAAAAATGATGGACATCAAGCTAATGTGAACCCAAGGTACCAATTCCAAGTGTCATTGACCAAGAGGATAATCAATAGGATAATTTTGACAAGGTTGAGCCAAGGCTAGGACACAAGCTTAATAATCAAGTTTGATAAAGGTGACAAAAGTTGATAATAGGAAGGATAATGGTCAATGAAAAATAGAATATGCAACCAATGGTTTTCCAAAATCTTAATGGTCTTCCAATGTCCAAAAGATGAAGATCTAAATGCAACCTAAGGCTCAAGGTTTAATTTATGCAATGCAAAGGATGCAAGAAGGTAACCTATAATGTAATGCTTCCCTAAATGGTAATACTAAAATGAACTAATGAATCTTGCATGTCTCTAGTTTATCAGTCAAAGGTCACTATGAAAATGATATGATCAAATTGTGGACAAAGATTTTGAGATTTTTTGTTTATTAGACAATTGTGGCTTTGCTTTCTTTAAATGCATTGTTTCAATTGTGGGTTTCCAGACCTCAGATGCAGTGAAAGTTATCAATTGCGGCTCTATTTTTATTAGTTGGTGTTCAAGCAAACAATTGTGCTTTTCTAGTTTTTCAGTTGCGGTGCACAATATTAGATGCGGCTCTATTTTTTATAGTTGCAATTTTCCAGAATGTTGTCTTGGCAATTTTGATGTTTTTGAAGTGGTTTTTGACTGAATTTGGATTATTTTTTATGAAATCTGATTGGAAAATATAACATACAATATCAAGCACTTGTTTTTGGTCTAGTTTGATTGTGAATTTTTTTATTATTATTGCAATACAAGCACAATTCCTAGGCTGGAAAAGACAATATTTGTTGGGTTCCCACTTGGATTTCTCCAGCTATGCCTATTCAAATTGGATAGCTTAGGATTTTGGTGACACTGGCTCCCCTCCATGACACTCACTTCTCAGGTACACCAAACTCTAAATTCCCCAAAGAGGAATTTTCTATCTCTATTTTGAACCGCGAAAGTGTGGGATGACTTCAGACGTTCGACCTCCTACACCAACAAATAGAAGGATTTTGGCTTTCTACACAAAGGTTTTTAGTAAGGGAATTCGGTTCAAGGGATACTATGATAAAATCCCTCGAGAGGTCTCCCAACCCTTAGAACAAGAGATTTTCGCATCATAAAGATACTAGGGGAGAGCTATCACGTACCACTTCCTGTTGATCACAATTTTCATCACAACCACACATTTATATAGCGATTCAGAAGAGCTTGGCTTTATCCCATTATCACTTGGGTCGTTCCCACCTTTTGAAGTGGGGTGGGAGGCCCTCTAATAAAAGGTTACGATGGGGTTCATTTTAAGCACCAAAGCCAAATATGTGGTATGATTATACAAATGACAAAGATGTGCTTTTGGTCACTCAAGATCGCCTAACAACGCTAGAGGAGAGCATACACACTTTGTAAGACACTTGCAAACCACCCAACACAAAGAACATTGGTTAATTTTAAACCTTGCTTATTATTTGAAAACACTTTGTAAATTTTAAACCAATGATGTGAAATGCAAGTTTATTTTAACACTCATGAGTGAAAAATGCAGATTGTTGTTCTTTTTAAGCCTTATGAGTGAAAATGAAAATTCTTTTTAACCTTATGATCCTGATGCAATTTGTAGTTGGGAAAACAAAATGGAAGAAAAATTGCTTAAACTTAAATAAAAAAGCCTGATTTTTTTGTTTGTTTCAAAAGAAACAATTTTTTAGACCTCCACTCCAAAGCCACATGCTACAAAAAAATGATTAGTAACCAGAAAACACTACTCTACTCGAAAAACTCAAAAGAAAAAAATCGAGAAGACACTAAAACTAGAACTTTATACCGAGCAGACAAATGTGTCAGTTATTTCAATAATTATGTTGTTGTGTTGTGTTGCACCAGAGTGATTACGTTTTGATTTTGAATTAAAAATTTTCCGCCCATGAAGATCTTCAACAGATGCGTTGTTTCTTGTCAAATGCATTGTTGCTTCAATCAGATGCATCGTTTCTCATTAAATGTGTCGTTGCTTCGATCAGATGCATCGTTTCTCATTAAATGTGTCGTTGCTTTGATCAGATGCATCATTTTTTGGCAAATGTGTCACTACTTCAATCAATTGTGTCGTTTCGTGCCCGAAATCAACAAAAAATAATAAAAACCTTATAAAATCTTGCAAAAAACTACTGTTCACATTGGGTTCACTAATGTAAGGCGGGGTTAAACTAGTTCTAGCCTAGATAAAGTGACAACCAACACTTCTAAGCTACAGACCCAATCTCAAGCAAGAGAATACAAACAATGAGAGCAATAAACTAAGTACATTCAAATCAAACACTCCCCATTGAATTTGATTTCTTCCCTTGTCTCTCCTATTTCTCCTTTTGCAATCTTTGCCCTCAGATTTATTGTTGAACTTATCCAAATATCTACAAATTATAAGTAGAAAGTTGGAGACAAAATGGATGTTAAGGTTAAAATAGAGGAGAAAGGTTGATTTTATAGACAACCATTCAAACGGACGGACAAGATTGATCTTCTAGAAAGATTTCAAGATCAATGGATGAGGATTCATGAGAGGGAGGTTACGAAATAGATGGTCAAGATTGAGTTTCTGGAAAAATGCCAAGATGAACAGTGGAGGATTGATGCACCAAAAAGAAGTGGACAATTGATTGTTATTCCGATGGCTATGTCTGAGATGACTATGATAGAGATTAATGAGCAAGTGGAGGAAAATGGATGAATTAAAAATTGAAATATAATTAATTCATGAGAAAGGAATATTTGGCCATGTGAAAAATAAATAATTCATTCGAATTATTTATTTGAGGAAAAGTGGAAAATGGACATTTAATAAAATCAATTTATAAAATCAATTTAATTGAATGGGGAGAGATGAAAATTGGACATTAAATAGTTAATTTGAATTAATTATTTAATGGGGAGAGAAATGACACATAATTAAATAATCTTGACAATTATTTAATTATAGAAGACTGAAAAGGTCAATTGCATAGAAAAATTATTATTATTATTTGACCATAGGCAAATGATAAAAGATAAATAATTAAGTAAATAATGATTTATTCAATTATTGAAGAAAGGTTGTGTTAGTGACATAATTAATTTATTTTAATTGATCAAGACAGAATAGAGATTAGAAAGTGAATTAATTAAATAATTAAAATTATTTAATTAATAGAGGAATATGGTCAAGGATAATAAAATAATTAAAATTATTTAATTATCGGAGGACGATGACCAAGAAAAATGGCTCTCATAGGCTTAGTACATTTTTTCAGTGTCTACAATAACTATAATTTGGACATATGTGTGTGTTGTATAACATAAATTGTTTGTTATTTTTTTGGTGAAACAAGAACATCAATACGAAGGGAATGGATATATTTTGAATTTGTTTTACAATGTCTTACTATATTTCAACCTCTATAGAACAAAGAGCTTGATTCTCAGAGAAAAACCTATGTTCAGTAAAAATTGAAAACTAAATACATAATAAAATGAAAACATATCAAAACTATACTTGTTGGAAATCTCATTTCAAGGGATAAAATCTTACAAAATATAATTTCTAAATGACATTATTTAATCCCTCAAAATGTAAATAAAAAGTGGTTTTTTGCCAGCATTTTGATAGGTGTGAAGGAGACTCCATTGTGGGTATGATTCAATACTAGAGGGTTTCTATCCAAGGGGATTTGATCTAAGGGGGTATCATCTACCCCTCTTCAATTAAAACCCTTTATATGGAACCTCTCAATGCTTAAATCATCAATTTTTCTAAAACAAGTGATTTCAAGAAAAAAACAACATGTCCCAAAATTGAGACACACTATTGTGGCAACACCCCTTTGTGTATGTGTAGGTTTCAAGTTGAAGAAGGATTGAACAGATCTTGAAGAGTAATTTTTCATTGTTGCATTTGTTTTCATCATTCTTGTCAACCTATGGAAACTAAGTTGCAAGATTAATTTCTGACATTTTGACAAATTTGCAGGTAGAAAACACCATCTCAGATCTAGCACCAGAGGATTGTAAAAAGTATTTTTGAAAGCCTAATCAAAGACCCAATCACCTAGATGTGAACCAATCCTTTTGCACATGCCAGAATCAAATTTTGGTGACAGGTACATGCTCTCTGATACCTCCTAGATCTGTTAGCAAAGTGTTATAGTTTGTTTATCTTCGAGAATTTGTAGTTTACATATTAGGTCATATAGTTCAATTAGTTTCATCATTTCAAATCATTTCAAAATCATTCCTAATCATCCTAAGGCCCTAAAGAATCACCAACCTAGGTTTGATTGACTCACCATTGACATTGAAAGTCAATCTCTTGGCTTTGTGGTTGGTATTCTAATGAAATCCTAGAAAAGGCCCATTGAATTCTAGGTTCTTTGCATTTAGGACCTAGGATTCTCCCCTTTTTCCATCATTTCACCTATTAAATATGAATAAAAGCCTAAGTGGTTCAATAGATGTGATGAAGCAAATGGAGCTTTGTGTTTGTTTGTTTCTCTTGATTTTCCCTTTCATATTGAATCTTTAAATACACTAAATGAAATATGGACTGTTAGAAATTCTATTTGGAAGTCAAGATTCTATGAGGGGTCATATGTCATAAAATGAACTAATTAGCCTAAGTCTAGGAAACTTCAACATAATTCAAGATTTCTTCATAAAATTGAAATTAGTAAGGATGCAGTTAAAATAACGTGGAATCAAAAAGAAAGATGAACAACTAATTCTTAGTATTCTCTCTATGTTGAGTTCTAGATATTGAGTATTTGTTTCTACCTTCTATGCTACTAGAGATTCATTTGGGTTAAATTTACCATGCCATTTTAGATGATTTTTCTAGTTATCTTAGACAAGAGCAGGACAAGATAATCTAGATGGGCACTCTAAAATCCTCTAAGTCGCATGCCCTAGTTGCCAACCAAGGAACAAAAGAATAGTGAGGAAAAATTAGTAACAATAAGGATAAGAAATAGAAGAATTTTTAGCAAATAATGGGGTGAACCCACAAAAGTGGTTTACAATTCAAGTGAGGAAGGAAAACTTCCAAAAAACTCACCCATGCAAAAAAAAATTATTTTGAGGGGTTTGAGCGAACTCAAGGTTTGGATGAACCAAAAAGGGGTTCGCTCAAACCAAGGTTTGAGTGAACCCCTTTGCATGTGGGAAGCCGCGTTTCCTATTGTAGAAAGGGGGTTTGAGCGAACCCTTGGGGTTCGCTCGAACCCCCCTTTTCCCACCTTCCCACCCTCCGACACAAAAAGACTCCAGATTTTCGCCCTTCGAAGCTCAGGTTGAGGATGAAAATGGAGGAGACTTCACAAACTCAACTGGAAGATGGTATTCCTTGGAACGAGCTATCCAATGAATATAATTTTAATATGTTTTGGTTTTATTATGTATGTGGTTTTTTAGTTTTATTAAACATAGGTTTTCCACCGAAAATCAAGTTCTTTGTTCTGCACATGTGGAAAAATAGTAGATTATCAAAATAAAATTTTAAAAAATATGTTCGGGCTGGGTATTGATCTCCTTGATCCATTAAAAAAAAGAATTTCGATATATATAGAAAAAGTTATGTTGTATATGGTCTGCCTATGTCTGAATTGTAATTGGTTTGACTTTGAAACTTGATTAAGGAAAAAATATTCAATAAAACACTATAAAACCAAATGAAAGTTCTAGATGTCGTAGTTAAAAATCTAAATTCGAAAAAATTAGAATTTTATCCTTCATACAAAAAATGTTATGTTGTATACGGTGAGCGTCACTCCTTAAAAATGTTGTTATAAAAAAAAACTAGTTTTTGAAGGAGATGGAAAAGCAAGTGAAATTTGATTCCAAAAAAAATAAGTATATATTTAGAATCTATAAATAAAACATCACAAATCACTAGTTTTCATCATCTTCAAATTCCTCATGGTTTAGCTGCTATAGGAGCCCGAAAGTGAAGATTTCCCTATAAAAAATTAGTTCAGTGTCCAGTTTGCCCAAAAATTGTAAACCAGTATTGTGGGATCACCCAATGCATGAATAACCATAATCTTAATTTATTTCCTACATAACCCCATGAGAGAAAATCATGCATGCAAGTAACCATAATGCATAGATCCAAAAGACAAGCCGCAAGATAACACATGATATACCTTGGGAAAACCCTCAAGAGGGAAAACCCAACCTTCAAAAGCATCCATACTCTATCTATTATTCAACAATAAAACAATACATGCACTTACAAGAGATATCATGAATATTTTTAAAGCATTAAGTCTCTCAAATTCATCCTCCATCTATCCAAGTATGAATCCACACAACTCATGCCATGCTTTAAATATGCACTCCTTAGAAAGACTCAATAATGACAAACAACTCACCTAGCCAGCCTTAATCACTAAACATTTTCTTTCTTTTATCGAATCAAGGTCACACAAATACAACCAAGTGGTAAGATAAAACAATGTACAACAAAACCATGTGAATACAAAACCACTAACCCCTCATTTAATATTGGGTACTAGGTTTTCACTTAATTAAATATTTTCCCAATATTAAATAATTATCTCATGTCTGTCATGCATTAAATAGTAATACAATGTTACAATACAACATAAAGTGGTCCCCAAATAATTAAGTACTGTGATTAACCACATCTCTAAGGTGCACCACAACTAAATAATTATTTAACTACAACATTATTTTTGAACATCCGAAATACTGAGGGGGGGTGAATTAGTATTCTTTGAAACCACTTAAGCATTTAAACTTTCATTCCACATATCATATTCACAATGCAAAAAGGTAAGAAATAATGAAAGCAATAATCAAATCTAACTTAACAAATGAACACTGATTTTTTATGTGGAAAACCCAAAAAGGGAAAAACCACGATGAGGATTAGCTCACAATATATTATAACCAGTCATAACATTTTACAGAAAGGCTCACTACCAGGTGGACTCACTGTTTGGTGGAATCCTTACCCATTGAATGAAAGAAAGAATAAGGGGTGGAACACTACCAAGATATGAACTGCTAAAAATGCATCTACAATATGCTAAAGATACAGTTTCATTGAAGCTCAAAACATTGAATTAACACACTTCATTCTACACTATTATTTTTTTTAGGCAAAAGTGGCAAGCCACTATAATATATATATAAGTATAAAATTACAAAAACTTGGTTCAAACGAGCATACCGGCACGAAAGAACTAAGAATAAAACCTCTGATTATAGCTCGATTACATAACACAGTTACAAATTCATTCCATTAGAGGGGAACACATAGCATAGTATGATAGTTCCTTTAGAAGAAGAATTGATCAAAAATACAACCCACCAACCACCCAATATTTTCTTAAGTAAATTTGATTTGTTTAGATCATTTCATAATACATCCTATTTCCCCAACTACTACTTTTGAGTAGATTGCAAAAAACCCAGATCAAAAAATAACTAATTATTTAAATTCCCCTACCACCCATATTAACAGAGTTTTCTCCTTGTCCTTCAACTAGAAGTACTTGTATTTGACTAGCTTCCTGTGCTTGCGAATGCACTGTAATGTTTATATATGGTATGAGCACATTGACCTTGTTTGTTTGTTAATTTGGCAATTCAACAGGCCGCAACTGCCCTTGCAAACATTCATGTGATAAAAGAAAGGAGAGAGCATGGAATTTTCTTTAGAAATTGATAATTTCCTCTTTATCCAAATCAAAATGATACTTGCCCAAGGCTTGGTACAGGTATTCAGACGAACCCCTAAGTAATGAAATCTTGAAGGCCTCATAGATGTCAAGGTAACACTACTTGTGATACAAATAGTGTCTGGGAAAGATCCTGCCTATGAAGCCTTTGCCATGTGTTAAGTCGTAACCTTGAACACTCTGCAATAGGGCATTTTCTTGCAAGTATTCTGTCTTCACAAACTTGTTAGCAATAGCTTGAATGGAATTAATGTTTTGAAATAGGTCCATTGCATTAGACAAAAAAATGGAAAGGAGATTTGTTGGGAAGATTATACATTGCAAACTAGTATGCAATATCTCTTCACCAATCAACGTTTTGATGCAATTCAAGACTGTTGAACACTTTTCCTTAAATACCTGATACAAATGGTCATCCTCTATACAATCTGAAATTAGGAGCTCCCATGGGTAGAAAAAAACCACCATTCTGTAATTTCTTGGATGAAACTCCAAACTATTTGCAGCCTTCACACGATGTCCAAATTGTGCCATCTTGAATTTTGTGATTGAACCGAGCAAGCAACACTTTTGGAAGAAAAAACCACAGAGAGCTGAAGGCATGACGAACAATGCAGATAGAAGAAATCAGCTCCAAACTCTTCACAAGAAAGTTAGGCAAAAATAACTTAGAAAGCAGTTTTAAAGGCATGATGCAAATCGAAGCCTTCAGTGCAAATGATATAAATGAGATATGGTACGCTTTAAAACTTGCAATGTGATTTCAGAAAAGATTTAATTGTCAAATCGATTTAATGAGTTTAATCTTGCTTTCATCCGATAGCGCTACCTTGCCTTAATCACATGCCACTATAAGGAGTTTAGGCATGCTTAGGTACTAAACCCTGCAAACACAAAAAAATAATTTAAGGGAATAATAGATGGCGGCGAGTTGGGGACCCCATTCCGTATTTTTGTGAATTCCAATACGTCGGGCCTTATCAAGTAATGATGGCAGATTAAGTGTCATGCAAACTTTCTTGTATGAAAACATAATGATCTAGATTTAAACTCATTTGAGGGCTTGCTAAAAGGACATGTGACAAAATCTTTGCATTCTCATGCCCATTGGATGTTGATCTTTATTAAACATTTGGAGATTGAGGGTGTACTATGGCCGACTATCCCAAATTTTGAATGAATTATTGGCCAACCAATTAGCAAGGATCGAATATTTGAATATTCTCCCTTAGTATAACTTGAGAGATTTTCTCTTTTTTGATCATGGCTTTGGCCAAGAAAATTTGTAAGAATTTAAATATAACACTATACACCTTTAGCATCTTGATTTATGAGGTCAACCAATTGAGGGAAGTCAGCTAACTTTCTTGTGTCATGTGTAACCCTAACCTCTATAGCATCACTACCCAAGCCTGCCAAAAAATCTGCTTCCTCATTGCCTTCTCTTTAGGTATGAGAAAAGATTGAAGCCTTGAAGTTTTTTATCAGTGTCCAAGCTTTATGTAATATATAACTTAACTTCTAGTTATGAATTTTCCTTTCTCTACATGCATTAGTAATTATCATTGAGTCTCTTTCTATGTGGAGATTTGAGGACCCCAATTGGACTGCTAATTACAAATCCATTAATAATGTGTTTGCTTTTGCACTATTATTTGTGGCTTGTTCTAAATGTATTGAAGAGACAACCAATACTTTCCTTGATGAATTTTTGATACACATGTCTACTCTCGAAACTCCTGAGTTACCTTTTGATGCACCGTTGAAATTCAATTTTATAAAATTCTCTGCACGTGGGGACCATCGATGCTAGACTGTTATTACACTCTCTCTGCTCTACATTCACATCACACTTGCACACTTTTATTCAAAATTTGGAACCACAACATCAATATCACTCTATAACACCAAAATGATCTTGAATTTATACCCATTACATCCACAAACTCCTACAACATCAATTAGGTCAGCCTAATTAGATGTATCATGCAAAATAATAACTTATCGGATCAAGATCAAACTATACACACTTTTTGGATAGCACCAAAACTTTCAACACATTCAAATAGGTCACATAGACCTATAATAGCTCCCACATAATCGATCAAGACTTCTTTTAACTCCATACGACCCCAAATTTGTTAGGTCAACACAACTAGTAAGATAACACCAAAATACACCAACTGATTATCCACAAACCAACACACAAACCTCCAAAACACATGCCACTTAGATTACACACCCTTCTAACACCTATAAAAACTCCCATAAATATGCATAACCAACTATGCTTTTGTAACAAAATGCAGACTAATCCAAATATGTGCTTTGTTTTTATTATACTATTACTAGAAAACTCGATATTCTATCAACCATAAATTTTGCATCGGAGGACATAAAGACATGAAAATTTGGATTTAAGGTCCTAAAACATGTACCAATACTGATTTATAAACACAAACAAAATACCTCAAGGCGAACGAATGTGGACCAAAAAACCGATGCTTTGTACACTAAAAATTGTATTAGACTTAGTCAAATTTTCAACATATTTGTTTTGCACTGGAGCAAAACCTCTACACCTCGATGTTGGAATCATACCTCAATGTAGAATTCCATTCAAACCACAATGTTGACATCAATAAAAAAACTATACAAGCTTATTCTCATGTTTCCAACAAACATACCAATGATAATCTCCTCAAACTTCCAACAATCTCCCCCTTTGTCATTGATGAGTTCATGCCCAAAACACTTCTCCAAAATACTATCCAATCAATTATTTTCTCAAATATTCTCCCCTTTAGCTACTCTCCCCCTTTGACATCAATGACGAATGAAACACAAATATTTTTTGTTCTTTTCTCCCCCATTAACATCATTCACACATACTTTCTTTTCTTTTTCCTTCTCCCCCTTTCATATATGCATGATAGTAAAAAGATTCTTCAAAAATCAAACCAACTGCCCCTAATAGTGTTATCCATCTAAAGTGATCAAAATTTGCACTGGTATACTACTAAATTTTGTATATATACAATAAAATTTGAAATGCATAAATAGAAAAAGATATACACAAATCAACTAGAAGTATATGACACTTGCAATTTTACAAGGTGTTCCTGCTAGTTCTTTTTTCCATCCTCCCAATGTTTCTTGGCCAACCCAAGCATGTGATTCTGAGTCTCAAACTCCATGTAGTGTTTAAATATGTACTCCTTTACATTTTAACACTATGTTTGTATCCCCTTAATTAATTGGACTTAATTAAGCTTCTAATTTCCTCAATTCTACATTCCTAAGTCTTATTATTCCTATTTTCCAAAAGGGAAACTGGCATTAAACAAATGCTAACATTAATTTAAACACCTTTGAAGTTATGTGTCCTAGATTTATGTCCCAGGACCCATTCACCCAAGGGTGAATGGGTCCTCCTTAAGTGCCAAGACCCAATTTTTAATATGTTTTTGGTGACGATTTAATAATTTAAATTTAAGTTTCAAATGTTGATTTATGGAATCTAATTTTTGGGAAATTAGATAAACACCCATAAATACAAGGTTATTTGATCAATTCAAACCTAGAAGAAGGAGGAAAACACTCTATGCAAGCATTCCTAAAGCAAATATTATTGTCAAGAGCATTGAGGAGCATATTTATTAGTCATCTAGAACAACAATCAAGATCATATCATCATGTCAAAGTTACGTGTGCTCATATTATGTATTGGAGCTAACATTGTGATGTAGGTTTCAAGCATTCAAGCATTAAATCAAGAAATCATTCAATCCAATTCAAGCAAGATCAATATCCTTAGAGAGATGTGTTAGAATTCAATCCTCTAAGGGCAGCCATTAAGAGTTAAGAGTTTGGTGAGTTGTGACATAGCATTATTCATTCATAAAATTCCTTTCATTTTTCATTATTTCATTATCAAGGTTTAATTACCAAATTGGGGTTTGACCAAGAAAAATCCCTATTTCCTAGAAACAAACATTCTCTCTCTCTCTCTCTCTCTCTCTCTCTCTCTCTCTCTCTCTCTCGGAAATTTGTAGGTGAAGAAGGACTGAAATTGGATCAATAGAGAAATTTTGCAAAGTTGTCAAAGTTGTCAAGCCACAAAAACTCACCTACAAAATTTATTTCTAACTCTCTGACAGTGGGATCTGGAGAAATCAAGAGATAAGATCTGAAATTAGAAGACTATGAAATCAGGTTTTGGAACCCTATACAAAGACCCATTCACCCTAGGGCGAATCTATCCTTGTAGGACACTTAGAAACCACCATTGGTGCTAGGTACACATCAATCTACCCTTCCCAGATCTACCTGAAATTTGTTGTTTCTATTTGTGATATCCTTAAACTCTGCATTTCAAGTTTTACATCATACAATTGAGTTCATTAAGTATTTTATCTTTATCTCCCCAAAGTGCATTTCAATCATTTCTATCATTAGGAAATAACAAATCCTTCCCAATAGGGTTGACTCAACTCAAGGTCGAAAGACAATGCTATCCTTGGGAGATCTCTTTTTCTAATGAAACTAGGAATTGTGAGGGTGCCCTAGGTTATCATTTCATTATGGTGAACCCCTTTTATTAGAATCACCCATATTTTTTCGATGTTTCATTTTGGTGAACCTGGCATTATTACACTATAAGCTTTTTGATTTGGTAGTCTTTCAAACCCTAGATCTAGGATTTGCATTATTTTGCATTGTATCTCATTTAGGGTTTTAAAAGTGCATTTTGCATCCTTTTAAAATATCAAAAATCTAAAAATTTGCACACATATTGCATCCATTTTACATAGTAGTCTGTATATTAGTGTTTTTCATTCATTTAAGTTAGAAAATTCAAACAAAATTGCATCTAGAAAGTTGTCATTTTTCTTTTTGTTTGTCATCAAATTGCATTTGCATCTAAAAATAAAAATCTGGGATTCTATAACTGAAAGAATTTATTTGCAACATGAAACAACAACCTTAAACATTAACTCAAATACTCAGAACTTAATTTTTTAAACCCTTTTTCAAGGACATATTCAGCCTAGGGTGAATATGTGCTTATACAAGTCATTTTCCAAATTTATGGGCATAAATCTATCTTTTTTTGCTTTATTTATGGCTATTTGTAGATCTCGGTTTCAATTTTTAGAGTTACAATTTTCTGAAATTATTTGCATTCAAGTTAATTGGTCAAAAGAAGAACATTGTTTAAACATAAAATCTACATTCAAAAGACAACAATAACACGAGTATGGTGAACTTCGTTGTAATTCAACCTCATAAGGTTGAAACCAATATGTTGACATTGCTTTCTCACAAAAATGACATAATTAAACATGCACATGATGGTCCTCTTTACATAGCCGAAAGAATCAATGACAAGCTTACCAATGGGATATTAATTGATCATGTGTGTGTAGAGAATGTGATTACTGAGGAATTCTTGTTTGTGCATGAAATTTATCAATATTCTTATGAACAATCAGAAGCATGGATCAAAACACATAATGGTTTTGCTTGCCCTATGATAGGTTTGATCACTCTCCCCTTAAAAGTTGGACCGAAAAAACTAGATGTCTCATTCTCCATCATCTCGTCATTAGACCAATTCCATCTGAAGCTAGGGTATCCATGGCTATGCTCCGTGGATTTTGTCATGTTAGTAGTGCATAAATGCTTAAAATGTCCATTTGGCAATGAACTTTTCATTGTGTATCATAGCAGTTTTAATCTTGTGTCTTCCCATGGAAATTTCTCATTGGATTTCTTTTGGCTTGAACCTATGAAACCTATTAAGCCTCGTGATGAATTATTCTTAAAATCTTACCAAAAATTCAAAGCGAAGCGCATGATGGAATTATCTCTTTGAAATATCCCTCAACCCATGCTTGAGTCTTCTATCATTGATGAAACCATGATTGAACCAAAAGCCCTTCCAAGTAACCAAGAAAAATCCATGACAAACCCTCCACCTATTTCTTATAAGATACCAAGGGATAACCATACAATTCCTGTTGTGCCTCCTAGGATCAAACAAATTTATAAACACAAAGAGAAATTGGTTGAACAACCCTCGATGGTTACTTCTATTCCTCCCTTGCAGGAAGAAAAGAAACCTATGGTTGATAAACCTACTCCAACACAATCACAACTTGAAAACTATGCATCAAGACATTTAGGTCTCTTCCATGTTGACTCAAAAGGTTTATCTTTTTTCACTCTCTATGTGTCATTCTTCCTTCATGCTCATTGTTCCATGAGTTATTTGGGGAATGATGATGATTCCAAGCTCAACTATATCATTGTAGTAAAGACCTGCACTAACCCCAAATCCATGGATCCCTTATGTGTTATCTTAGGATTGCATATGGGGGAAGCCTCCTTTTCATGACATAGATTTATTTGTAAACATATTTTTGGCATAGGGATTTCCAAATAAGCTCTCATGTCTCTTTTGTCAAATAGAATTTACCATATTCTACTTTAAAGTAATTTCTCATGGCATGGTATTTAGTAATTTATTTAAAGTGGGGGGCATTATGCTTCTTGCTTGTTGCTTGCTTGATGAAATGACCTTGATTAAAATTGTGGTCTTCTTATTTCATATGATGTGTCTTATTGGTGGTGACATTATGTTTGATGTCCTTCAAGAGCATGACCTATCTTGGCATATGATATTCCTCTTAGTGGTAATGCTATGGCTTGCATTCCCTAAGGTACACATTTTTATCTCTTGACTCTAGTCCTCTCTTGATGGTGATATCCAGTGTGATGTTCCCTAAAGTGACACCTTTCATGAGCTAAGAAAAAAACCTTTGACTATCCTAAAAATATCTCTTGGCCACCAAGCGTAACATGACTTTCTTTGTGATGCTTTCATTCCATGAGTGTCTAGCATAACACAACTTGCTAGCCTTGTGGTTGTCGTATGTGGCACCTTATCAAACTTATATGGGAGTATAACTTTGGTATGGTTATGGCTACACACATGGTGTATATCAAAATTCACCAAACCATTTCATGTTTCTCATTTTTCCTTGGGGCTCACCTAGTGTATATCAGATTGCACTAGCCCTTGTAAACATATTTTTCATGGCCACCTAGCATAAACACAACTTTCTTTCCTGTGGATTCATGTGGGCATATTTGATGGATGTGGCATAATACAAATTGTTAGTCCATCTTTTCTTGTGTTAATTTTGGTATTCCATGATGTTGTACCTTGTATCATTGTTGCACTCATATGTCTCTTTGTGCCTTTGTTGGTTTTCCATAGGATCTTTGATCCTAGGGCATTGATCATCCTCCTTGATCTTTTTCATCTCATCTTTTTAACAATTGTACAATTAGACCTCTCTTCACTTATTTGTCTACTTTAGTGTGAGTTTGAGTGTGGGCTCATACTCTCACTAAAGTGGGGGCTAAATGTAGTGTTGAAAAATGCACTCCTTTACATTTTCACACTATGTTTGCATCCCCTTAATTAATTGGACTTAATTAAGCTTCTAATTACCTAAATTATGCATTCCTAAGCCTCATTATTCTTGTTTTCTAAAAGAAAAACCAACATTAAACAAATGCTAAAATTAATTTAAACACCTTGGAAATTGTGTGTTCTAGATTTAGGTCCCAAGGTTTTTGGCGACATTTTAATAATTCAAATTCAAGTTTCAAATGATATCTTATGGAATCTAATTTTCAAGAAATTGGATAAAAACCTATAAATACAAGGTTATTTTATCAATTCAAACCTACAAGAAGCAAGAAAACACTTTATGCAAGCATTCCTACATAAAATATTATTGGCAAAAGCATTGAAGAGCAGATTTATCAATCATCTACATCAACAATCAAGATCATATCATCATGTGAAATTTATGGGTGCTCATAGTATGTTTTGGAGCAACATTGTGATGTAGGTTTCAAGCATTCAAGCACCAAATCAAGCAATCATTCAAGCGAATTGAAGCAAGATCAATATCCTTAGAGAGATGTGTTAAACTTCAGTCCTCTCAGGGTAGCCATTAAGGGTTTGGTGAGTTGTGAATAACATTGTTCATTCATCAAGTTCATTTCATTTTTCATTATTTTATTATCAAGGTTTAGTTACCAAACTGGGGTTTGACCAAGGCAAACCCCTATTCACCAAAAAAAAACATTTTTTCCCTCTGTGTGTGTAGATTTGTAGGTGAAGGAATGAAATTGGATCGAAAGAGCAATTTTACAAAGTTGTCAAAGTTATCATCAAAGTTGTTAAGCCACAAAAACTCACCTACAAAATTTAATTTTCAAATTTTTGATAGTAGAATATAGAGAAATCGGGGCCTAAGATTTGAGACCAAAGGAATGTGAACTCAGATTTTGGACCCATGTACAGAGACCCATTCACCCAAGGGAGAATTTATCTTTGCATGACACTCAGAACCCACTTTTGGTGCTAGGTTCACATAAACCTGACATTCTTAGATTTTCCTGAAATTTGTTACTATTTGTGTTATCCTTGGAATTTTCATTTCAAGTTTTGCACCATAAAATTGAGTTTATTAAGTATTTTATTTTTATCTCCCCAAAGTGCATTTCAATCATTTTTTTCATTAGGAAACAACAAATCCTTCCTAATAGGGCTAAATCACCTCAAGGTTGAAAGTTAATTCTATCCTTGGGAGATCTTTTTTTCTAATGAAACTAGGAAAAGTGAGTGTGTCCTAGGTCATCATTTCATTCTGGAAAACCGCTTTTATCAAATCACCCATATTTTTTGATGTTTCACTCCATGAGGAGTCTTCTCCTTCATCCAGAGTATTAGGTACCAGATTCAACCTTATTGCTTTCTCTGCATTATTTAGAGCACTGGATATGGGTGTGAACTTTGCATTCACCAGGTATTTGAGCTATCCAAACTACACTATAATCTTTTCTTTTTGTTCCTACAATTGGAAAAATTGTTCATGCAGATTTTCAATTGCTAATATTTTGGATCTATTTGCATCTTTTTCTAGATCATAGGCACTGAATTCCTTGTCAATCAATGTCTCAATGGAATCCATCTCATTCTTTATGTATTTAGTGGAACTAGGCCACTTCAAGAAAAAATGAAATAGATCTTTGGCCTCTTCAACACAATTTTGTACATCCTTAAGCTTTCTTTGTGTTTTTCCATATGTAGTGGCACATTTATTTGAGATATCTTCCAACCTTTTCTCATTCACTTTCTTGCTCACTTCCTTCTCCCATTTCTCCTCAAGGCCACTAGAATACTCTTTGAAAGAATCAAGCAATAGTTTTAGGTTTTGAACACCAGATAAAGAACTATCAATACTGGCATGCGAAAAACTCTCTTGTAGCACCTTCATTGCCTCATATATCAACTCCAAACTCTTATAATGTGTTTGTAAGATATACTTTCTATCAGAGGCATGAAATGCATCACATAGTTGTAATTTATGCAGGGGGGCAACCTATCTATATATACTTGACCATGTTGCATTAGAATTTGTAACAACTATATAGAAACAACTAGTTAGAACTAGAGTTGCATGCTCAGTAAGATCTTCAAGGAATCTCCAAAGGTTTCAAAAGATTCACCAACTATCTTCACATTTTCTTCAACTCTCTTCTCTTTGGATTTTTCCTTGTCACCAATGCTATCTTCTTCTTTTTCATCTTTCTTCTACTTATCAACAGTACTGGACACATTCTCAGTCTTCTTTTCATCTTCAAATGATTTATTAGTGTATCTTAAAGAGGCAAATTTTCTATATTTTGTGCCTCAAATATCTTTGAGTTTTCTTGTACAACCTGTTCTTCCTGTAATTCATTCTTCCCTGTTTCCAGAGGAGGTTTGATGTGCTCTATCTATGTATCCTCCTTGTACATCTTACCAACATTTTCTTCTACAATTGGAGGGGTGTCTTCTTGCTCATTCTCCTTTTTTTCTTCATGCTCATGTTTTGGAGCATCTACATGTTGTGCATATTTTAAAATATTAACTTTTGGGATAGACATATCATTATGCAATTAACTTCTCTCTTTAGAGTCATACCTAAGCTCTTTGCCAAATTGGAAACATTCTCAATTGTTTCATTCCTAAGCCTTTCAAAACAATCTTTGTCTCTACTCATTAGTGTGGTGAACCTTTATTTTGTCTTGAACTCTTTATTATATAATTGAGATAATTAGCTTCGTCCTCATCTGAAAAGGTAGCACTAACTTTCTCCAAGGTAAATGATCTCAACTTTACATCTCCATTTATTGCTTCTTCTCTTCTTGCAAGTAATACACTTTTTAAATCTTTAGGAAATTGGCCTTTAATATCCTTCATGCTAACATCAAATGTAACTATGTATCTAACTATTTCCTCTTCTATTGTTGAATTATCAGTGTCATCTGTAGTGGGATATAATGTAGTAGTCTATTCCAACATCTCATGCCTAAATATGACATTAAATAATGCTTCTAATTTCACAGGGCTATGTTTTCTTACCGGGGAATACTTATCCTTATTCTTCTTAGCTTCTAGAGATATTTCTCATTTACCATACTTGGATTTCTTCTCCCTCACATGTATTCTAAATCCTTCTTTCAGTTTGTCCAGCTCTGCTTCATTATCTGTGTCTTCAATGTCAACTCTTGTTTTCTTTGCACTGGTTTTTGTTTGTGATACTCCAGATTTTATTTTTCTTGTGAGAGATTTTTCTTCTGCCTCTTCTTCTTATTCATCAACCCTCATGCATCCTTCTCTTTTTGTCTTTACCTTCACTCTTCTCTTTTGTGGGGCATCTTGGTGCTTCATCAAAGCAGTCTTTACTTTTACGGGAACACTCTATTATTTAATCGGAGTACTGGTTGACTCCTTTCTCTTTGTTACATTAAGAGAGGGCATAGTCCCAGAGGACTTGGGGGCAGCCAGAGAGGGGGTAGATGTTCTACCAAATCTTCTTATGCTAGATGCACCTCCCAAAGATCTAGATATTTTTTTGGATTTCTCCACTTGGTCCTTTGATAGACCCATCATCTCTGCAATTTGTGCAATTATCTTCTCAACAATTTTCTTTATTTTTTCCCTTTGCTCCATGTGCACAACAATATAATTCTCCTCATATGTCCCAAATATTTACTTAGATGTGTCTCTAGGATTGATTAACATAAAATGTGTCAAACCGATAATTTCTTCCTTTGTTATTTCATATCCCATCTCTAAAATCCAAATAGTTCTAGGCTCAATAGCCTATATTATGCAACAATCCTTTGTCACCATGAAAGTGATATCATTTTTGTACTTCTCTACCATGTTCTAAGGAATCCTTTCTTTGGAATGCATATTCCTTTGAAAGTTTTTAAAGAAACCCCATCATGCAAAATAATAACTTGTCATCTCAAGATCAAACTTTACACACTTTTCAGACAACACCAAAACTTGCAATACATTCAAATAGGTTAGAATGGACCTATAATAGCTCCTAGATAGCTGATCAACACTTCTTTTAACTTCATACCACCCCAAACTTTTTAGGTCGACACAATTGGTAAGACAACACCAAAATACACCAATTGATTATCCACAAACTGACACACAAACCTCCAAAACATACGCCACTTGAACTACACACCATTTTGACACCTATAAAAACTCCCATAAATCTGCATAACCAACTATGCTTCTGTGAAGTAATGCAGACCAATCCAAAGATGCACTTTATTCTTAATATATTGTTATTGGAAAACTTGATATTCTTTCAACCATAACTTTTGCAACGAAGGACATAAAGAAATGAAACTTTGAATTTAATATGCTCAAGCATGTACCAAAATTTCCTTAGAACCCCAGAAAAAAATACCTCAAGGCAAACCAATTTGGACCAAAAAATTGATAATTTGTACATTTAAAACTTCATTCTAGACTTAGTCAAATATTCAACATATCTATTTCACACCGGAGTAAAACCTTTATATATCTATGCTGGAATTGTACCTCAATGTAAACTTCCATTCAAACCATAATGTTGATATTAATGACAACACTATATAAGCTCATGCTCATGCTCATGCTACCAAAAAACATACCAATGACATTATCCACACATCCCATGCCATGCTTCACATATGCATTCCTCAAAAAGACTCAATAATAACAACCCACTCACCCAAAAAAACTTAACCACTAAACACGCGCTTGATTTTATAGACTCAAGATCACAAAAATACAACCAAGTGGTAAGATAAAACCATGTACCACAAAACCACTAACCCCTCATTTAATATTGGGTACTAAGTTTTCACTTTATTAAATATTTTCCTAATATTAAATTATTATCTCATATCTCTCACACATTAAATAATAATCCAATGTTACAATACAAAATCAAGTGGTCCCAAATAATTATGTAGTGTGATTGACCAGACCTCCTAGGTGCACCACAACTAAATAATTATTTAATTATAACATTATAATATAAAATTTTATGCAATGGTTTACAACACCATATCCCAACATTCCCCCACTTGTTATATATATTTCATAAGGGATCAATAAATGAAATATATCATCATAGCCATACATGAAAATCACATGAATCTCTAGCATGCTATCATCCTCCATCAAGATACATACAATAAAAAAAAGTGACCACCATCTCAAGAAAGGAATCCTCTCATCCTCCAATGTGCCACCTATGGAAGAAAAGGAACATGCCAATGTGAAGATGCACCAATACAAGATCACAAGCATCAAATCCAAGTGATAAAAAGACTCCAAACAAGATTTTGTCAAAGGTGGAAAACCCAGATGTTCGGAAATAGCATCCATAACACATTCTAATACATACAACCATCCATACCTCCTAGGTATCAATAACATCAATAAAATCATGCTAACAAATTATGCAATCCATAAATACCAATCAAAAGCTCCCTACATCAAACCTATCAATGAAGACCACACCTATCCTAGAACTCCCACTACATGGGTAATATCAAAGCATATCAAATCTACCAATCAACACTATATCAAGGTGTGATAAATGATCAAAACATGAAGTACCAAGAACAATCATAATGATCCACACATGCAACACCAAAAACTACATACTCTCTCACAACATGTTGCCACCATCCTCCCAAATCATATGAACATGAACCTCCAGGAAGGAACCATAGAATGAAGAGAGAAAACTTGTAAACCATAACATGTTCTTCTACCAACACCTCAAAGTGTAGCATTATGTCAAGTATGATATCCTTATAACCCCAAATGAAAAGACTCAACAACATCCATAATTCTCAATCTCTTAGATCAAACAAACAGATGAATCATGTAATAATGCCAACATGGATATAAGCCTCTCTAACCAAGGAAATCAAGCTCAAAGTAACCATTTCCAAATAAGGAAATCAACCCAATAACCATCTCCTAAAATCCTCATCAATGAATGATAGTTCATAACTCAAATGCACAAGGCGATAAACATGCCAAACATAGCTCAAAATGAATCATCTAGAACTAACTACCAATAGCTCAAGATCCATTTCTATGAACTATAAAGGAATACAAACTCATGCTAAATAATCCTCAAATGAGTCTCCCAAGATCAATCACCATGAATCAACTCATTCCCATGAGAAATCAAAGCCCAAAACATAAACATATCAAATATAGGATGGAAAATACTTATTAGATGATAAATTTTCGAGTAGATCAAGAGTGGGGAATGAGCATTCTCCTCCAAGAGAACCAAGTCATCATGAATTACTCCAAGAACAATCTCCTCTATTTATCCATAATGAACTCATGTCCATATCCAGGTGAAGGCTCCTTCATCTTTTTGTTGAAACCTCCAAAAGAGTAACTATCTCAAGAAAATGTCTCCAATCACAAGAGAACTCCAGCCTCACCCAAGTCCCCAAGTATCCATGAGAACCTCCAATAGATCAATCCATTCCAAGCTCCAAATGCAACACCACACTACCATGAAGCACCAAGAAAATGACCAATGTACTTAATACCAAGAGAACCAACAAGATCAATGTCAAAGCTCCAACCACATAATCAAAAACCTATCATGACATCATGATCTAACGATCTCCTCCTAGGATATCACATGCAATAATGCATACATCCTGGTCTCAAGGGAGCTTGTACCATGTCAAAACTTAAACTAGTAATCAGAGTAATTGAAGATACAATACCAAACACACTCTAAACCAAGAATCCACGTCTCTAATCACATGAAGACAAGGTCATCACCAATGATGAATCATGTTACTACCAAAAAATCCCACTGAACCATGAAACTGAGCTACACATTTCATTGTGACAACCATATCCTCCATGAAGATCATCCAGGTCCACACACATAATTGAAATGCCAATCATACCAAGTAAAACCAAGATCTTCAAGACAAGAAGATACAACCACCATCCAAACATCAGGAATCAATCCTACACCGTCAAGTCATCACTATCAAAAGATCCCACGAAAAATTGTAACTAATGAAATGAAACCAAGCTATCATGACATTGTGATCAAACCATGTGCTAAAAGTCCCCAAAAATAACTAAATTGGTACACTAATCATCCATCCTCTCATTTCAAAGCAACATATCGATGCACAAATGACCATAAACAAGGCCAAATAATGAAGTCTACATCAACACTGAACCAATCTCATGGATATAGACAATCCACATCTGAGTCATCCCATCACAATAAAATGGGTAGTTAATCCATAACCTGCATAACTCCTAGATCCCAAACAATGAAGCATACAAAATCATCATCACATCAATAACCTACAAAGTGAGATATAAAATAAGATAATCCTATAGAAATTAATACTCAAACACCAAATCAATCATAGATCTAATTTTCCAAACATGTCCACAAGTGAGTAACCATAGTGAAGGAACCATACAAGCATCAAGGAGATAAGAAAAACCTCCTAACACCAAAACAAATCACCACCAAACAACCATATACATGATCATGTTGTGCCAATGCTCAAATGTGCCTACATCCATAATCATAGTGAATGGTGTACCTACACTCAACTATCACTCATACAAGACTCCAAGTCTCCACTTGTGTCAACCCATGTCCTTAAAATTGAAGAAAACTTGTGTACCTGTCACTATCAAAGTCCAACTCTGAAAACACCTTTAAACCTATAACAAGAAGTACCAAACTGATAATCAACTATATCAACATAAATATCATATAAAAACATGTACTCCCTTAAGCTTTCGCCTGTTGAATTGTCTACATGCTCACACAATCACACCTTGAATCTTAGACTCCTACAAGTGATAAAAAAAAGTACCATCCTCTTTGTACACCACAAATTGAAAATATATTGGATCCACTATGTAGTACATTGTACACTCTCCAACACCTATTCAAAATAAAAATATGATTCCATATGCAATAGTTATGATGAAAATGATGAAACGTAGAAAATATAACTTATAGGCTCCAAAAATTTATCAAAATAGAAAAATCAAACAACCAAACCTATACTATTGTGTATTTATTGGAACCACCTTTCCAACAAGTATAATAAGTCAAAAATATGACATCTTAGGTGAAAGCTATGCCCGTTTGGAGAAAACTGCCCAATTTGGCTTATACATATGCTTCTAGTAGCCCTGGGCAGCTGACTGATGGCCCCATTGGTGGAACCCTAGTGGAGATTGAGCGATGAATTTTTAAAAATTATAAAATATGTTTAAGAGCTATGGTGGTTTTATTTTTACCTCACGGAGGGGGGTTGGAATTGGGCCACGCTTGACCAAGGGTTGGGGATTGGAGACCAAAGGCCTACTGGCCCTAGCAACTATCGGCTAGGCCGACAGGTGCCAGTGGGGATTGACACTCCCATACTGGCCCTACCGGTAACTAGTCGACATGCGCTAGTAGGGGTTGACACCCCCATACTTGCCCTGCTAGTACTTGTGCGGTACCCTATTGTGCAGAGTACAAGGGTCTACGAACCCTCAAAAACTTTTATTTATTTATTTAATATTTTCAATAAAAAATTTCAATCGTAGGTTTTTTTAAAAATAATTTATTTATTTCTGCAGACACCCTAAATGGTTGTACGGTTAGGCTGAGGCTAATTTTTTTTGCATTTTTTTTCAAATTTTCCAAAATAGGGCAATTTTTTTATGAATCTTCATTTCTCAGCCATCCTGAATCTAGTGGTGAGCTCCATTTTGACTCAAGAGGTCATCCATGAAATTTCCTCTACAAAAGCCTCATATGAAAGCTCAATCCAAGAAATCCTTTTTACCCAAATTTTGTATGCCCCATATTTGCAATAAACCCAACAAATCTTGACAACCCAAAATCCCAAATTTGCATAATAACACCTGTAACATGTGTTCCATATCTTGTAGTGCCTCAAATCTATCCTGCATAGGTATGGATTCAACTTTTCACAAAACCTACTCAAACAATGGTTATAACAAAAATTTAGAAGCTTGCACCTCTCATTAACCATGAAAGCTTTGATAGCACTTGCTGGAAAATAATGCATGAATACCCACAATCTTAATTAATCCATTCCCTACATACCCTATGAGAAAATAATGGATGCAAGTAACCATAATGCATAGATCAAATATACAAGCTAGAAGATAACACAAGATATACCTTGGGAAAACCCTCAAGAGGGAAAAACTCAGCCTCTAAAAGTATCCATACTCCATCTATTATTTAGGAATAAAACAATGCATGCACTTACAAGAGTTATCATGAATACTTCTGAAGCATCAAGTCTCTCCAATGCATCCTCCTTGTGTCCAAGGATGAATCCACACATCCCATTCCATGCTTCACATATGCACTCATTAGAGAGACTCAATAATGACAACCCACACACCTAGCCAACCTTAACCACTAAACATGTGCTTTCTTTTATACACTCAAGCTCACACAAATACAACCAAGTGGTAAGATAAAACCATGTGAATATAAAACCACTAACCCCTTATTTAATATTGGGTACTAAATTTTCACTTTATTAAATACTTCCCCAATATTAAATTATTATCTCATGTCTCTCACACAATAAATAATAATCCAATGTTACAATACAACATAAAGTGGTCCCCAAATAATTACCTAGTGTGATTAATAACAACTCCTAGGTGCATCACAACTAAATAATTATTTAATTATATTATAATATAATATTTTATGTAATGGTGTACAACACCATGTCCCAACAAGAATGAAAAAGAGAAGGATAAAAAGTTAATTGCTCCAAAATTAGATAATGAGACCTCATATTCAAATGAAAGCAAGTCTAAGAAAGAGAATGTAAAATGTTCGTATTGTAAAATATCTGGTCATGATGAGCATAAATGATTGAAGAAACAAGTTGATCACTTGACACATATTCTTGAAAAGAATAATCTTAGTCTTCCTAAATTAATAAAACAAAGTTCGAATGAGAGGTCTCACAACGAAAAATATAACAATAAGAGGAAAGGAAAGGGTAAGGCCCTTACAGTTGTGTCTTCTCCACCATCCACTTGGGTTCTTGATTTGAGTGCCTCAAACCACATGGCTTCATTTGAGGATAAACTTGCACCTTTGGAGCCATGTACTATGCATTTTGTTTTGATGGGTGACAACACTCCTATTAAAGTGTGTAGGGGAGAGTCTGTTGATGTGGGGATGGAACATTTTAGGATGTTCTCTATCTTCCCTCATTATCAACTAATCTCTTATTAGTGTATCAAATCACCCACACAAGTTTAGGCTAGCGGGTTGAGTTCTCTCCTAATTCAGTGGTAATTCATGAGTTGCACAATAATTCTACAATTGTAGTTGGGATAGTAGATAATTAGTCTTGGACTTATTTGTTCTCTCACTTTGTTGCTAATCCACCTTTTTCTATTCTACTCACTCATTATGATGAAGTGAGAAATATTGTTGGAATATGAAGTCACTTTTATTGTTATTCTAGTAGTAACGAATAATCAACATTGACATGTAGTTGCATGAGTCACACTTTTTATTTTTGGAAAGTTTTGTTTGAAAATGACTACAATTTTGATTTCTTATACCCTGTCAAATTCATGTTTTCTATAAATTTTGAAGGTTTTTGTAATTGAATTTATTGAGAAATAAAATATGAAAGATCTTTGCCCATGGTTTTTTCCTAGTATAATTTTACCAAGTTTTCCATGTAAATATTATGTTAAATTTGTGCTTATTGTTTTTCTCTATTTATTCTACACTGTAAATTATCTTACAATTGGTTTTGAAGTGATTTTTTTTGTGTAAAAGTTGTGTTTTTGAGAAGTAAACAATGACAGGAATCATATTTACCAAATTTGAGGTGCAAAAGTTCAATGGTTCTAATTTTGCTTTATGGAAGCTGAAGATTCAAGCTTTATTGATGAAGGATGGATGTACCTTATCTCTCAAATGGGTATCATCAAAACCTACAATCATGATCGAGGAATATTATAATAAAAAGGATAGCATGTCCAGAGAAACAATCCAATTATCTCTAGCAGATTCATTACAATGTTGTAGAGTAGAAAACTGCATATGACTTGTGGACTAAGCTCAAAAAGTTGTATGAGACAAAGTCACTTGAAAATAAAATGTTGTTATACATAGGTAGCCATATAATTTGATAATGCATGCCAATTCATCTATCACATATCATTTGAATTATTTCAACATGACAAGAAACTTGGCTTTAGTGGGGGGAAATTGAAGAAGAGGATAAGGTAGCAATTTTATTGTGCTTGTTGCTTGAAACTTAGGATCAAATGGTTATGGCTCTTAGTAACTTAGCACTAATTGGGAAATTGGTCTTTGAAGATGTGGTTTTTGTTGTGATTTATAAAGATTCAAGGCAGAAGAAATCTCAAGGATCTTCTTTTAATAAAGCCCTAATTGTAAGAGGAAAAACTTAGGAAAGAGGAAATACTGAGGGTTGATAAACCAGGTCTAAATCCAAGGGGTGAAAAAAAGTAAAATGTTGGAACTATGGAAAAAGTAAGGATATCAAAAATGACTGCAAGATGCAAAAAGCAAGCAAATAAAATTATAGTTCATAGGCATTTGAGGAAAACACAAAAAAATAATTCAAACACCATTGAAAGACAGTGAGGTATTAACTACTAATTTGAGAAGCTCTTTACTTCATGTTTGGGTTCTTGATTCTAGTTCCTCCTTTCACATGACTCCACACACAGGATTGTTTTCTACTTATCGTTCATTTGATGGAGGTATGGTTTACATGGGAAATGACAACCCTTGTGAAGCTATTAGTGAAGGTGGCATAAGAATCAAGATGTTTGATGGAACGGTAAGGACTATTGAACATGTCAGACATGTACCGGTATTAATGAAAAATATGTTGTCACTTGGAGTTTTTGATGGACAAGGTTACCGATTTAGTGGTGAAAATAGTTGTCTCTAGTTAAAAAAGGGTGTGTTGGTTGTGTTAAAGGGAGAAAAGTTGGAAATCTCTATAGGCTAGTTAGGGAAACAAGTAGTGGAGAAGCTGTAGTGGTGTTTGATATAGAAACAAACTTAGTATCAACTTGGCATCAAAAAATATGCCATATGATTGAGCATGGTCTCAAGGTACTACTAGATATAAATCTTCTTCCAAGTGCCAAATATAAAGATTTAAATTTTTATGAACATTATTTGTTTGGAAAACATAATAGATTGAGTTTTTCTAGAAGTACTGGGTATGTGTAGGATCATGATGGGCCAAAAATTGGTGATATGTAAGTGATATAATGGCTCATGTGGCTGACGAATTTTTTATACCCAAAATTGATGAAACGAAAAGGGTTTTTAAAGGAGATTCTCAACTTTCTACCATTATAAATTATGCTTTACTTTGAATATAATAAAAAAATATTATTCATTTTCTAATTGAATTACGACTAAAGTTCTGATTGATAGGCTGATTGAAAAACATCTATAGCTTTCAAATGATGTCACATTTTTTGAATCTAAAACATGCTTCGCATACTATAGGATTAAAAAAAAAAAATTGAATTTCATGAAGTTTTGACCAAGTTAAGGTGGTCAGACATATGAGTTTTTGTATTTTTTAAAAGCTGTAATAAAATAATTATAATTAATTATTTACATGGAAAAAAATTACAAAAAATATGCATCACATTGGGACATGAGTCCTCTACCTATATCTAAAATCTTATAAAAAAATATTATCATTTTATTATGGTTAGGGTGGTCAGATAGACACCTACTTCTTCTTTTTTCCCTGAAATTTAAGTACTACTACATTTAAATTTCAAATTTTCACCAAATAGATTTGTTTAAAAAAAAATTAACCTAGTAGTTTAGAAACTAAATTCATTTTTTTACAGATTCTATTCTTACATATTTGTTAAATAATATATATAACTTATTCAAATTTTTATGTCAAGTTGCCTAACTCTGATTTTCTAAATTTTCATCGCCACTTAAGGGCCTGTTTTTCCCATGATGATCCTGCACATACCCTACTACTAGAAGTAAAGATGTTCTAGAATTAATTCATTCATATACTTGGGAAGCTCTTGCAAAATCTATTGGGGCTTCATCATATTTTGTTTCATTTATAGATGATCATTCTCATAAAATGTGGATTTATTTTCTCAATAAGAATTCTAAAGTTTTTTCTTATTTTAAGAAGTGTAAAGATCTCGTAGAGAATTTGAAGGGTGAGCCTACAAAATTTTCGATAATAGATAACATAGGAGAATTTCATTCAAGAGAGTTCAACTAGTTTTGTAGTGAGTATGGAATTGCATGAAAAATTAAAATTGCTAGGATACAACAACAAAACGGTGTTGTTGAATGCATGAACTATATAGTTATGGAGTGAGCCAAATGTATGTTGAGCAGTACTAGTTTACAACAAAAAAATTGGATTGAGGTTGTTTCTACAACTTGTTTAATGATCAATAGATCACCCACTACAATTCTTGATAGTAAAATCCTTGAAGAAGTATGGACAAATGAACCTATTGATTATTCCTTTCTCTGTGTATTTGGTTCCAATGCTTATGCTCATATTCCTAAAGAGGATAGAAATAAGTTTGACATGAAGTTCACAAAATATATTTTTCTTGGCTATGTAGAAGGTACGAAGGGGTATAGATTATGTGATACTGATGCCCACAAGGTTATAGTTAGGTGACATATTTATTTTAATAAAGAATCAATGCAAAGTGGTAAAGAATAACAAAGTACATAAGTTATTCTAGTTGAGATGGAAAGTTATGATGATAATATACAAGTACCATATGAAAATCAACAAGATGAATAAAATTCAAATGAGCCACAAGATGATATATTATCCCTTGTAAGGAGATCCACTAGAGTATCCAAAGCACTTGAAAGGTACTCTCCTACTTGTAATTCTTCTTATGCATTACTAATTGATGTTGGTGAACATAATTCATATTAGGAGGCTTGTGAAGTTGAATGTGTAAGCAAGTGGAGAGTTTCCGTGGAAGAGGATATGGAAGCTCTTCATAAGAACAAGACATTGGAGCTTGTCATTGCCTAAGGGGAGAAAATCTATTGGGAAAAAGTGGGTCTTCAAACTAAAAAGGAACATAAATGACAATCTGGAGAGGTATAGACGTGTTGGTGGCCAAGGGGTATGCACAAAATTGTAGCATTTATTTCAATGAATTTTTTTCACTTTTTGTACAGTTAACTACTATTAGATTTGTTTTAGCTCTTATTGCTAGTCTTGATTTGGAGTTAGAATATTTAGATGTAAAAACAACCTTCTTTAATGGTGATCTCTCAAAGGAGATTTATATGGAGTAACCATAAGGTTTTGAGGAAAGAAACAAGGATAATCTAATTTGTAGGTTGAGAAAATCATTGTATGGTTTGAAACATTTTCCAAGATTTTGGCACAAGAGGTTTGATTCCTTCATGATGAGTTTGGGTTGTAGAAAATGTGAGGTTGATCATTGTACCTAATTTCAAAGGTATGATGATAGCTTTATTAATTTTTCTTTTGTATGTTGATGATATGTTGGTAACAAGTCCTAGCATGTATAAAATCATCCATTTGAGAGCTTAGCTTGCTAAGGAGTTTGAGATGAAGAACTTAGGTACAAATTCTTTGTATGAGGATACATATAGACAAAAATAATAGGAAAATATGGTTTTCATAGAAAAATTGTGGAGAAGGTTTTGTAGCGCTTCAATATGTAGAATGCACAACCAGTTAGTACTCCATTTCTTATTAATATTAAATTATCTTTAGAATAGTGCCCTAGCATAGAAGTGAAGAAGACATGGATGCCTCATGTACCATACTAATCAATAGTTGGTAGTCTTATGTTTTCCATGGTGTGCACTAGACCAGACATTTCACAAGTAGTGGGAGTAGTCAATTTCTACATGGAAAATCTAGGTACTAAGCATTGGACGACTCTGAAGTGGATTCTTAGGTATTTGAGGGGAACTTCTAATGCTACTATTTGTTGTAGTGGGAGTAGTCTCTAGGTTAATGGGTATGTGGATGCAGATTTTGGTGGAGACAAAGATAAGAGAAAGTGCATTACCAGTTAAATTTTCTCCTTAGTTGGAGATTCAGTTAATTAGCTAGGTATTGAATTTGTATATAGTGGTGGTGTTGTCTACTATTGAAGCTAAATATATGGCAGCAACACAAGCTAGCAAGGAGGAAATTTGGCTTCATAGACTTTTACCTGAATTGTAGGTAAATTAGGGCAACATGGTGTTGCATTGTGATAGTCAAATTTATTTACACTTAGTATAAAACTTAGCATATCATGCCATAAAAAATCATATTGATATTCAATATCACATTGTATGTGAGGTGATGGAAGGAGGACATATATATTTGACCAAGATACACATTGATATAAACCCAATAGATATTTTGATGAAGCTTATTTATAGAGAGAAGTTCATCTGGTGCAAAAATTTTCTAGGTTTGCATTTTACTTGATAATTAGCAGCATTGGCATTGGTCTTTCAATATGAAGGTTTATTTTCAAGAGATAAAATTGACTTCAAGTGGGAGATTGTTAGAATATGAAGTCACTTTTTTTGTTATTATAGCAATGATGAATAGTCGACATTGATATCTAGCTAGTGTTTCAAGTATGTGCTTGATGCATCCAAAAGCCTTCTATTCAATCAAAGGTTGAAATAATGGGGGGTCCCAAGCGGCTGCCATAGACCCCCTAGACACCAAATGACATTATGTTGAAGGCATTTTTTGTGAAGCCAATTTTTTTTGGGACTCCCTATTTATGGTAATTTTGAAAAATATTCGACATGTAGTTGCATGAGTCACACTTTATATTTTTGGAAAGTTTTTCTTGAAAAGGACACTGCAACTTAGATTTATTATACTCTTTTGAAGTCATATTTTTTGTAACTTTTTAAGGTTTTTGTAATTGCAAATTTCATGAGAAATAAAATATGAAATATCTTTGCTTGTGGTGTTTTCTTGGTATAATTTTACCAATTTTTCCATGTAAATACAATGTTAAATATGTGCTTTTTTTTCTCTATTTATTCTACATTGTAAATTATCTTACAATTTGGCATCAATGGATTGGCCACTTGAACTACCGCTACTTGCAACAACTCAGTCAACAAGACATAGTTACAATATTTCCTATAGTTTGGTTTTTTGATGGTGTTTGTTAGGGATGCATTCTTGGCAAGCATCCAAAAGATAAATTTGACAAAGGCAAAGATTAGAGAGCCTCACATATTTTGGAGTTGGTATATAGTAATTTGGCTAGTCCATTTCCATAGCCATACTTTAGTAGAGATTGATATCTTTTGACCTTCATTGATGACTTATTTAGGTACAATTTTGTGTACTTTCTCAAACAATAATCCGAAGTCTTTGATTCATTCCTAGAAATCAAAGAATTTGTAGAGAAACAAATTGGTAAATCCATTAAAGTTTTATGTATAAATAGTGGGGGAATATATCAACCACAGGTTTGAGAAACATTATTCTTTAAAATGTATTGATTTACAACATATAGTTACCTATAGTCCTTAGTAGAATGGAGTTACATAACGCAAAACACAACCCTTGAAAGAGACGACTAATTGTATGATTCACTCCAAGTATTTGGCACCACCTTTCTAGTTAGAAGCCATTAAATGTGTATTTTATATTCAAAAACAAGTTTTTCATAGAGCTATGAAGGGGATAACTCCTTTTCAATCTTGGTATAGTTGAAAAATCCTCAATTGAGACTTTTGATTGTTTGGTTCTTGTGCATGGGCCCACAATTCAATATAGCAACACAATACTATGGATATATAAAGAAATCCTTGTAAATTTGTTGGATACCTAGATGATGTCAAAGGATACATGATTCTACATCTATAACTCATGGGTTGTTCATTGAGAGGAGTGTTCATTTTGAGGAGAGTTCTTCCAGTTCTTCTCTTAATGCTTCTCCATCCACTATTAGATTAGAGATCTTGTATCATGATGATAGTTCTAAAAAGGATAATAATCCTTTCGATATTGATGAGAATTCTTCTTCCTCCACTTCATATGATGAAAATGATAATGAGGGGTCATATATTCCTCCTTCCAAGGTTGACGATTCTCCCCCAAATTCCACACCTTCTCCAATCACAAGGCCTCTTTAGGCTCATCAAACATTATAGTTAGAAGGGGATTGGGTAGGGGATCCTTCAAATCATAAAATATAACAAGGTCACTATTTCAAGAGGCTCCAAATCTCTTCCTTACAAATTTTGATCCACAATACTTTTGGGAAACTTTTGGTGTTCCCAAGTGGGATGCAACTATTTTGGAAGAGTTTAGTTCCTTAAAGAGGAATCACACTTGGGATCTTGTCCCTCTTCCTAAGGGAAGAAAAATTGTTCAATACAAGTGGATCTATTGGAATTATTTTTGTAAATGGGTCAATTGATATTCATAAGGCTTGCTTGGTTGTCAAAGGATGTTCCTAGGTTCTTGGGATTGACTACTTTGAGACTTTTGCATTGGTCACCAAAATAAATTCTATCTGAGTTGTTCTTGCTATTGTTGTAGCTCACAAGTGGGAAGTTCATCAGATGGATGTGAAGAGTTATTATATTCATGGTTAACTTCAAGAGGAGATATATATCCAAAGTATCCATAAGGGTTCATGCATGATCCTTCACTTGTATTCCATCTTCAAAAGTCTCTCTATGGCCTCAAACAAGCCCCTCAAGCTTGGTATGCCAATATGAACTCCTTTATTTTAAATGTTAGGTTCAATCATTTCCATTTTGATCATAACATATACATTGTACAATAAGATGATATTCACACATTCCTAGTTCTCTATGCTAATGGCTTGTTAATCATAGGAAGTCACTCTTCCCCCATTTGGATAGTGAAAACTACACTTCATGATCTATTTTCTTATGTCAATCTTGGGATTATTGTACTACTTATTAGGGATTGAGATCACTTAGTATTATTTAGGAATCTCTCTTACATAGCTTAAGTATGCACTTGATAAGCTCCACAAGATTTTTATGGTTGACTATAAGCTAGCATCGACTCCATTTTTTCAAGGGTCAATCTTGAGGCTAAGTGTTCTTCACCTTTCATGGATGGAACTTTATATCAATAGCTTCTTGGTAGTATAATATATTTGACTCGCACGAGACCCAATATTTAATATTTTGTAGGTATGGTCTCTTGATTCATGCAAGAGCCATATGAGTTGCATTTGAAAGTAGCTAAGTGGATTCTTCACTATACTCATAGTTATGGGATTCACTATCCAATGAGACTGGATTTTAGCTTGGTGGGACACATAGGTTTAGATTGAGTAGGAAATTATTAAGATCACAAGTCTACTTCAGGGTATTGCTTCTCCCTTGGTGTTGGTCCAATTTATTTGTCAAGCAAGTAAAGTTTCATAAAATTGCACCATGTGGCATTTTCACACTTGCATATTTAGGCTCATCGCATTTATGACAAAAACCCATAAGTCAGAATTTCATGATCCAACTCCATGGGAAACAACGATGAATCACTAACAACCCTAATGAGAAATAAATAGGTTTAATACTGATTTTTAAGAAATTCAATCTCTATCCAAATGTGACTTCAATGGATGAGATTCAAGTCTTGGACTGAAACAACATGAAAATCCAAAAATTATATACAAATATGAAAAATAAGTTGCCTTAATATAGAAATACCATAATTAGATCCATCTTCTTTATGATGCAAAAAATAACCGATATATCATGCTTGTAAACACTACCTTATGTGAACTTATAACAATTGTATATAAAGAATAAAATCATAATAAGATATCAGAAATGAGGCACAAATCAACAACACAAAATTTACATGGAGAAACCCTTGAAGGAAAAAACTCCACCAAGAAGAAAGGCCAAGTATGCATTATCATCAAATAAATGAAATTACAATAAAAAAAATTCCATTCAAGTCTTTTCCTCCCCCATGGAAGCAACTATGTACTTGTGAACTATTGAACAGTCTAGATAATTGAGAGGGGGGGTGAATCAGTTATCACAAAACACTTTTCCTTTCTTTAATTAATCTGAAGCAATCTAAAATCAATTAGCTAATAATTAAAACAAATATGAACATGAAAGCACTTAACAACACCATGCACAATGGACACTAGAATTTACATGGAAACCCAAGATGGGAAAAACCACGAAGAATGCTAATTCTCAATTATAAAGCACCGGTTAAGGTGATTTTTACAAGGACTCACTACCAAAATTCTCACTACAGGTAAGGCTTACTGCTCGATTAATACAAAAACATCTAATAAAAAAATAGAAAAAATATGAATTGATGAAGTTGCATCTACATATGCATGAATTCAGTTCCGGTTAAGAGATCGTTGATTGTCTGCAGTAGATCCGATTAAGAATCTTCTGCCCACTTTCTTTGCACAACTTCTGCAATACATATAACATCTTCTTGACACGTGCCTCCACTTCCTTCTCTGTTTCTTTTTGCACAATCCTTCACACCCTTATCACTGTTCGTATACACCACACTTTTTTTTTTCAGTATAAAAGAGATGTTCCACACACACACACACACACATATACATGAAGAACAAAATGAGTTAGATTAGCAAAACATGTCATCTTGAAGAGAAACCTTGAAAAATTCAATAAGGCTTGGCACACTAGCATAGGACCCAAAGGATAGGTCACACATAAAGATCTTCTTACCACATTACCACAAGACACATAAATAGGTCACACATAAGATATAGCATTATTATAAAAATGTGCCAAACTTTGAATTACATGAGATATTCCAGAGCCGATAGGAACACCACAACCAAGACCAAATATTGATCAATATCAATTGATAGTAACACCACAACCAAGACCAAATCTTGATCATCATCATTTTCAATACCGACCATAGGAATCCAGTTAGACATACCAAAAATTATAACATGCTACATGAATGTTCGGATAGCAAGGATACTCAAAATAAGCTTTAGGTACAACAACCAACATCAAAATATTAGTCTTCATTATTTTACATTAATTATCTTCCACAAATGTCCCAAAAAGTACTGTCATATCTGGATCAAGGATAACATCCACACTACGCAAAATTATAACATACATTAGGATAGATCATTTTTGTATATCATCCAGAGTACAACCTTCTAGATCCCAGGTTTTGACATCAATGACAACAATGATAAATCAACAGCTTCTCAACAATCTCCCCCTTTGGCATTGATTGAAAAACAACAAAAACTCAAAACTACAAAAATTGCAAACAAACTACTCCAAGCACTCCCCCTTTGTCAAGCAATTCAATTCCTCTTTTTGTTTTTTTTTTCTCTTCCTTTTCTCCCCCTATTTTCCATCAAAGGAAAAGGTCCAAATAAGAACATTCAAAAAATCAAGTAAAAATAACACTTTTCACATGAAATTTTTTCTTGTACCTTTCTCTCACAATTGGAAGAATCTTCTTCCAACCTTGCACTGCAAAAACCATTCTGGCACACATACTGTCCTATAGAACCAACATCCCAAATGGAGATGACCAATTCAGAGATAGGAATTGTTGTTCACAATCCACTACAACATAAAGTATCTTGGAGAGATGATCCAACTGGACCTCAACAATTTCTTTAACCAACCAGAAGGTTTTAACAAAACCTTTCCTTTGTCTTCGAGTAGACAATAACTCAGCCTGCAACTCACCAAATATTATTCTCTATTTTCCATCTTTATCTTTGAAGAAGTCAAAAAAATTCCCAATATCATTCAATTCAGATTCAATAGCTTCAATTCTGCTTCTAAAATTGTCAAGAACAAGAGGCCACCGAAGATAGTATTTGTAGATGTCAGACATCTCCTTAATGAACTCTCATGTCTCACCAATGTGTTTGGATAACTTTTGTTTGGTTGTGACACACCTTCTTTCAATCATAACTTGGAATCTATCTCCTTTAGATCCTACCCACAACAATCTTTCTTCAACAAATTCTACTAGATCATCTAGTAATGAGTCAGAAACAACATAAACAATAATACCTTTTTGAGAAAATAGTCAACCAATGCATCTTTAATTCTAGGCCTACTGATTGAAGAGCAGGCATTCCACATTTCACCAATATTTGTCATATCACTCTCATCCAACATGGAATGAACTTTATCTATACCAGACATAGACTCTTCTTCCTTCTCCTCTTTAGAGATAGTGATGACATCCTTTTGTTAATTTTCCTCCTTTTAGGTTTTAGAGGGGAACCACCAATGACAACCTCTAACTACCTCTTACCGGAGGAGGAACCCTCCTCAAACTAACTGATAGGTGTAGCACTAGACACTATCACACCGAAGCACATATTCATTTGCAAGGATGAGAACTAAACTTTGCATGCATTTTATATATCTACCAAACATTGCAAATATCTATAAACTTTCTTTTTGACAAGGATGTCAGACTTCCACTTAAGATTTTCCTTTGATGGTAATGAATTCAGAAAGTAGAACATTGAACACATGAGAAGGGACCCACACCAAAAGGAATAACCCTCAACCAAAGACATTCTAACATTCTCAATTAGGTTTTCCATTACCAGGCTACACAAGTCAAACTGTTGATTTTACTTCACCATATTATGTGCAAGATACACAACAATAGCAGATGTAGAACCTTCATGATTTCAGAAATAGATTTTGTATGAGATATCATAAGCAACATACCTTACTACAGGATCAACAGTAATATTTATCAGTAGCACTCGGGGGTCTTTGTCGATACCAGTAAGTTCCTCCACATCCATATATTTCAGTGTTTTCTTCCCAGGGAGGTCACCAACACTGAACAATCTAGTAATAGCTTCAATAGCTTCCTTAGTGATCAAATAGGTTTTTTCCAAAATGATGTTGCCATCCTTGAATTGACTCAATGGGAATAAGATAAACTCTTTGTTAGTAAACCAGGGGAATTCTCCGCATAGATCCATACCTGAGGCACACATTATGTAATTCATCAGCCTTCAACCCTAGTTCCATTTCCTTCATCTTCCAATGATCAAATTTATCCAACTCTAATCCCTTCAGCTTCAACAAAATACTACCACTTGATTCACTGCCAATCAACATGGATTCCATCGTCACTTTTAGCTTCCTCAATCTTTTATTGCTCAACGAAAACCTCTTCTTGTTCTTTGAAAACTATGAGAAATGATTTGAAAAACTCTATCTTTTATCCTTAATTGCTCATAATGATTTCACTTCCAAAACATCTATCGATGATGCCAGCCATTGTACTTCACATTTCAATCAGTTGGATTAAGCTTCATCATACATCACTAACTGGATCCAACTTAGTTATGCTGAAAACACACCAATATTGCTTCGGAGAGGGGGAACTGATAAGATATGCATTACAAAACTCCCCTGAGCTAAAGCAGTAGGCTAAGATTTTGGAAGAGATTGTACCAAGATCCAGTACCACATAAGATATCTCCACACTTGTTTCCTTTTTGTTCCAAACCATGATGGTCTTCTCCTTAGATTCATCTGATTCTACAATCTTCTTTTTGTTTTCAAACTTTTTCAAAGCAACATATATGCATGTGTTAGCATAATGTTCAGATTCATTGCACTGGTAGCATCTTTTCCTAGACTTAACTAAGTGAACCCTAGATCTGCATTGATTATCTTTGTGACCATAATCATGGCATAGGTAGCAATGACCATGAAAGAGATTATTCATTCCATTCCCTCTAGCCAGATTAGATAATTGACTTCTACAATGAAGTAGGCTCAGATTCTAGAAGAGCTTGTACTGGGATCTAGTACCACATGAGGTCTCTCCACACTTGTTTCCTTTTTGTTCCAAACCATGATGGTCTTCTCCTTAGATTCATCTGATTCTGCAACCTTCTTTTTGTTTTTAGACTTTTCTAAAGCAACATATATGCATGTGTTAGCATAATGTTCAGATTCATTCCAAAACTCCATTCATTCCATTCCCTCTAGCCAGATTACAAAACTCCCTTAAGCCAAAGTAGTAGGCTCAGATTCTAGAAGAGCTTGTACTAGGATCCAGTACCATAGAAGAGATCTCCACACTTGTTTCCTTTTTGTTCCAAACCATGATGGTCTTCTCCTTAGATTCATCTGATTCTGCAACCTTCTTTTTGTTTTCAGACTTTTTTGAAGCAACATATATGCATGTGTTAGCATAATGTTTAGATTCATTCCATTCCCTCTAGCTAGATTACAAAACTCCTCCGAGCCAAAGCAGTAGGCTCAGATTCTGGAAGAGCTTGTACCAGGATCCGGTACCACAAAATAGCTCTCCACACTTGTTTCCTTTTTGTTCCAAACCATGATGGTCTTCTCCTTAGATTCATTTGATTGTGTAATCTTATTTTTGTTTTCAGACTTTTCTGAAGCAACATATATGCACGTGTTAGCATTATGTTTAGATTCATTCCAAAACCCCATTCATTCCATTCCCTCTAGCCAGATTACAAAACTCCCCCGAGCCAAAGTAGTAGGCTTAGATTCTGGAAGAGCTTGTACTGAGATCTAGTACCACAAAAGAGCTCTCCACACTTGTTTCCTTTTTGTTCCAAACCATGATGGTCTTCTCCTTAGATTCATCTGATTTTGCAACCTTCTTTTTGTTTTCAAACTTTTCCGAAGCAACATATATGCATGTGTTAGCATAATGTTCAGATTCATTTCACTTGTAACATCTTTTCCCAAACTTAACTGAGTGAACCCTGGATCTGCACTTATTAGCTTTGTGACCATAATCATGGCATAAGTAGCAATAACCATGTAAGAGATTATTCATTTCATTTCCTCTAGCCAGATTAGATAATTGACTTCTGCAATGACTTGCTTTATGACCAAACATGTGATAGTTACATCATTGAGTACTCGGTTTCTTCCTACTTCTATAGTCTATAGCCTTATGTCCAATTTTTTTGCATAGAAAATAATGACCATTAAATGATAAGTACTTTTTAGCATTTGGTTGCCTAATCGGAGGTCTTTTTGTCGATGTTCTAGAGTTTTGGACCTTTCTTTTTACAATAGATCTTGCTTCGGCTTCAAATACTTTGTATTTACCCTTGGTATTATGATTTGAGATTTCCCCTGAGAATCCAAGTCCTCCCTTATCCTTGTGACATTTCTGTAGGGACAAAATTTGATCTAGAATCATGCTACTTTTGCATACTCTTCCTTTTAATTTCAACCTTCTTAACTCTTGATCTAACTTCTCATTTTCTTCCAATTTTTGTTTGATGGTATCCTTGAGATTTTCTTCAGTTTTCTTCCATTCTTCCATTTTTTGTTTGATGGTATCTTTGAGATTTTCTTCAGTCTTCTTCCATTCTTCCATTTTATATTTGATGGTGTCCTTGAGACTTTCTTCTGTCTTCTTGCATTCATCCAAACAAAGCTTTAGATTCACAACACTTTCCTTTGACTCCTTTAGTTCATTTGTGACCTCTCTGTGTCTTTCTTTGAATTTTTGGATTTTCTCCCTTATCTTTGAGATGAAAGAATTTGACTCCTTGATGTTTTCTTTCAATTCCTCATTTTTTAGATTTCATACTTTCGATATCACTTAATATTGTCTTTAGTTCTTCTTCAAAGTAATAATTTCCTTCCATCTATTCAAACTTCCAAGATCTCTGTCAAGTGGTTAAGCTCTATCTATCAAGGACCAAGCTCTGATACCAATTGTTGAACAGTCCAGATAACTGAGAGGGGGGTGAATCATTTATCTCAAAACACTTTTCCTTTCTTTAATGAATCCAGAGCAATCTTAAATCAATCAGATAATAATTAAAATAGATATGAACATGAAAGTACTTAACAACACCATGCACAATGGACACCAAAATTTAAGTGGGAACCCGAGATAGGATAAACCATCGAGAATGCTAAATCTCAATTATAAAGCACCGGTTAAGGTGACACTAGTTAAGGTGATTTTTACAAGGGCTCACTGTAGGTAAGGCTCATTGTTGGTGGGCTCACTGCCCGATTAATACAAAAAAACCTAATTACAAAATAGACAAAATATGAACTGATGAAGTTACATCTACATATGCATAAATTTAGTTCTGATTAAGAGCACACTGACTATCTACAATAGATTTGGTTAAGAATCTTCTACCCACTTTTCTTGTACAACTTCTGCAATATAAATAACTTCTTCTTGACACTTGCCTCCACTTCCTTCTCTATTTCTTGTTGCACAATTATTTGCACCCTTAACACTATTCGTATACACCACACTTCTTGTTTTCGCTACAAAAGAGATGTTCCACATATATATATACTCAGAGAACAAAATGAGTCAGCCTAGCAAACATGTCGGCTTGAAGAGCAACCTTGAAATATTCAATAAGGCTTGGCATGCTAGCACTGGACCCAAAGGATAGGTCACACATAAAGATCTTCTTACCACATTACCACAAGACCCATAAATAGGTCATACATAAGATATAGTACTATTACCAAAAGGAGGAAAATTTTGAATTACATGAGATATTCTAGAGATGATAGGAACACCACAACCAAGACCAAATCTTGATCAACATCAATTGATAGGAATGCCACAACCAAGACCAAATCTTGATCATAATCATTTTTAGTACCAACCGAAGGAATATAGTTAGACATACCAAAACTTGTAATATGCTACATGAATGTCTGGATAGCAAGGATACCTGAATTAAGCTTTAGGCACAACAACCAACATCAAAAGATTAGTCTTCATTATTTTGCATTAATTGTTTTCCATAGATGTACCAAAAAGAAGTATTGCCATATCCGGATCGAGGATAACATCCACACTACAGAACATTATAGCATATAATAGGATATAAAATTTATGTATATCATCTAGAGTACAACCTTTCGGATCCCAAGTTTTGACATCAATGACAACAATGTTAAATCAACAACTTCTCAACATGAAAAACCTCGTTATACCTCCACCTATCCTCATTCTTGCAAAGTAACACTACATTCAATTGTTCCTCTTTAAATATACATCCAAGAGGTTGAATTTATAGACTTTTGAAGGCATCTAATGCACAAAATATGTCGCCCAAAGATGACTCTTCATTTCAAACTTCCCCAACCTTTGGATTACCTCATTAGAATGTGAAAGGAAACTAGTTATGGGTCCAATACTTTCCTTCCAAATTGGAAACCCAACCATGAGAGATAAATATTACATTCTATAACAACCCGAACAAAAAATCTTAAGTTTTCCACTAATATTTTTTTTCCCTAAAACCATTTATATACAGGGACCATTTTACCCATATAAATAAGAATTACTGTAAAATAGAATTTCATTCCAATTTTTTTTTTCTTCATAAAATTACAACCCAATAATATTGACTAATCATTAAAAAGATGCAACGTTAAGTAAGACTTGCTCACCACCCTACCATATTGGCATTGTGAAACTGCGTGGTCTCTAGCCAAACCCACTAGAAAGGAAAGAGATAGTCTACCAACTCATTAACCCCTTCTTAGAGTATAGGAATAATTCAATATCTTTTCTAATCAAAAAAATTCATGGGTATGGAGCCATTTCTAGGGTCGCTGCTCCCAGACAGTTTCTCGATGACTACCATCCACGAGGGAAGCAAATACTTTAAAACTTGATTAATTTTTCTAACTAAGAAAGTTAAAACAAGATAATAGATCATATGAAAGAATAATATAGAAATACATCCTTTCCACTTTCTAATCACCAAGATCCTCAATGAGGCAAGGTGAGAGCATATAGTGTACGATTTTTCCACGTCCAACTTAATTAAGGAGAAATTATATAAATTAAATAACTTTCTCTTCCACCTTTTTAGTGGGTTAAAAATAGAAATCAAATTAACAAATAATTAAATACTCTTCCACTTATTCAATGGTGAGTGAATTCCACTTATTCAGTGAGGATTAGAAACAAAAATCAAATTAACGATATTTAAATACTCTTCCACTTATTCAGTGGTGAGTGAATTCCACTTATTTAGTGGGGTTAGAAAACCAATAAAACAAATGATTAAAATCCTTGTAGAGAAGGGTGATTCTCTACTCGTGAGTTTTCTTCACTCAGAGACCCTCACGGTGTGAACTGCCCTAAAATACCTCAAGCAACATCGACGAGAGTTCTAGAATAAAAAATAGTAGCTTACAGAGATTCTCAGAATAAACTAACAAGCTCTCGACCAAAGGACGATAGTGTGAAATATAGACGACAATGTGACGCGTTGGTGTCCCAGAGGCACGCTGGCATCTCATACAGACCAGAGAGAAATTTTATCATAGAAAATGGCTAAGTGACTACTAGCTAATCCGATTATTGAGAAATTCTAGAAAGTGATAAAGTAATAGAATGTGATAAAGCTGAAATAGCTTGAAATAGAAAAGATAAAGATAAGGAGAAGAAGGGAAAGGAAATGCTTAGAACTGTGCAAATTATGAAGCCTCCATCTCGTGAATGTCTTCAATGCTTGCACACAAGAGAGATATAAATTTTTGGGGGCGTATAGAGGTTTGCCTCAGTCAAACCCTCATTTTGGTGTTGCCACCTCCACGAACAACCAGATAGATAGAGAAAAATGTAGGAAATGAGGTAAACACAAAAACACTACAAAACAGTGTTATGCTACTCAACCAAATAATAGAGGAGAGGATTGAAATCTTACCACCTTCGCCCAAAGCGCTCAAGGCTAGTGGGGAGAAAATGAGAGGGACTCAAGCCTTGGTTGTTGTGGTGTTTTGTTCCACAGTTGCTCTAGTCTAGTGATGGATTGTTGATGTTGCTGCTATGGAGTGTAAAGTGCTACTTGGGATTGAAGAGATTGTGAAGAAGCTTCTTTGAGCTTGTGAAGAAGCTGTGGAAGAGATGTGAAGGAAGTGAATTGTGAAAAGGTAAGAGAGGGCTCAGAGATAGCTAGAGGGTGAAGGGATCCAAAATGAATGAAGAAGAGGTGAATTTGAAGAAGGAGATGAAGGAAACATCCATATTCAGGTTGGTCGACCGAAAGGGGTGTTACAAATCGACTTCCATTAAGAAGTGTAATGCCTTTGTAGGCTCCAAACGTGGGAATCTGTCAGGGATGTAAGTGTGCCACGCGAAAATCTACGTGCCATGTGGGCATCCCCGACAAAAAATCCTCTATCGACGCTCAAAATAGGTGCCAAATGGAAGGAGAACAATGGGCTTATGTGGAATTAAGCCTCTGCATTTGGTTTTCTAAAGTGGAGAAGGGTAAAAGGGGAATCTACCCAAGGGGTGCAAATTCGCTCCTATAAATTTTGCCCCCACTTTAGTGAGCATGAATACTGATGAGTGCTTCGGTAACGTAGATCAAAAAAGACATAGGGTTAGAGATGTATACCTAAACCTTTGAGGTAGCAGACTATGATTTGGCAAACCCGAGAGTCCAGGACAAGAAAATGACTTCATAGCTTTGTAGAAATATGAAGATGAAGAAAGGAAAAGCATATACTCAAGATGAAGATGTAAATCTTCGATCTGGTATATACAATTGAGAAGAGAAAGATAGAAATGGATGCAAGAGTGATAAAAGTAATCCCCATTCAAGGAGGAAAACTCGTACCATAGAGTAAAAGTGATAAAGGCAATCCCCGCTCGAGGAGGAAAACCCGTACCACAGAGTAAAAGTGATAAAAGCAATCCCCGCTCAAGGAGGAAAAATCGTATCACAAAGAAAAAGTGATAAAAGCAATCTCCGCTCAAGGAGGAAAACCCGTATCATCGAGTAAAAGTGATAAAAGCAATCCCTACTTGAGGAGGAAAACCTGTATCATAGATGTAAAGGAGCTCTATAGGTTCTCGGTCCTATAGAGCAAGCAAGTAGATAGTCACGCAGACCATCGTAAAGTTGGAATACTTTCAAAGGGGTCCCTCAGGAACCCTTCAAAAGGAAGAGGGGTCCACTCAAGGGACTCACTATTTGAAAAGTGAGGTATAGTCAGGCTACCCCCAAGATAGACACAAATATAGGTCTAGATAGGCTTCCCCTAAGCTAGATGCAAGGATAGGTCTAGATGGGCTAACCTTGAGCTAGATGCAAGGATAGGTCTATTCGGGCTACCCCCAAGCTAGACATAATGGAATTCATTTGAGATAAAAAAATTCAAAGGGGGTCCCTCGAGAACCCTTCAAAAGAAGAGGGTCCACTCAAGGGACGCTTCATTCAAAAGTCATAGAGAAGAGAAGGTAGGTGCATCAACAAATAAATGAGTGATGGCACCTAAATCATGAAGTTGTTGTATTTTGTCCTTCAAGGCCTCACATTCACTAGTGGAATGGCCAGGCACTTGATGGTATGCACAAAACTAATTTTTTACTTTATCATGTTTATAGGATCCCTTGCGTGTAGGAGGAGGAAGAGTAATTAATTGGGCTTTAAGAAGCCATAAAAAAATACACTCTTGCTTAGATAAAGGATGAGGAGAAGGAAGCAACCCTTTCTCTTGTGGAGAAAAGCTTGACTTCTCGCAAGAAGCAGATACAAGGATAGAAGACAAAGGAAGAGGATCTGTATAGAGAGAGTTATTTTGGCAAGGGGGATGATACTCTTCTACGAGATCACCATCAACCTTCTTGATAGGACTACCAATGTTAACCTTATTAACATAAGTGTGATCATCTTCCTCAGAAGGAGGATCAACACCAAGAACATTACAATTCACATTCATATTATCCTACGATACAAAAGAATGACCATCTTTGATAGCGGGTGTGAATGATGTTTTCAAAAGGTTTGGGTGGATCGGGTCAACTTTATGTTCCTAAATGAAGGAATCTATAAAGTCTAAAGGACCCCAATCATCACCAAGATATGCATTCCTTTGAGAGGAAGTAGAAGGAACATACTTAGTATTTCTTGCTTTAGAAGGATCTTCTTCTGGGACATCTACCTCAAGAGTATCCTTTGTACTAGGTACTACTAGAGTAAACATCGATGCATTGGAAGATATTGAAGGAATAAGAGTAGGCACAACCGAAGCTTGACCAACAACTTCCATCTCACACAAGTGCATAGCATTAGGGCCAGCCTTGGTTGTGACTACTCGATTATTACAAATGAACTTAATAGATTTATGCTAGGGAGATGAAACTGCACCCTTAACATGAATCCATAGTCATTGTTGCAAGGTGTGACCCTTGGTCTCCTCTTCCTGTGAGGCATAGTCCAGTGTGATGCTTGGGCTTCATGACATGGTTTAACCGCCTCCTGTGGATCTTGATCTTTGCAACAATTGGTATCAAAGCCGAGGTCACAGGTTCAAACCCCATGCTTGCATTGGGGGGATTGTTGCAAGGTGTGACCCTTGGTCTCCTCTTCCTATGAGGCGTAGTCTAGCGTGACACTTGGGATTTGTGACATGGTTTAACTGCCTCTTGTGGATCTTGATCTTTGCAACATGGTCTACCCAGAAGAAGGTTATAAGGTAAATTTTTTGACATAACATATACAAGGATAGGTACAATAATGGGTCACAACCTCAAAGGAAAGAATATCATGCGTAGGGCTTGTCGATTGACATTATAGAACCCAAAAATGTTAATAGAAGAAGTATTAAGAGAAGATGGATCAATATTAATCTCAGGCAATAGATCAATGCTACATACATTGAGTGTAAAACAAACATCAATGAGAGTACATCTAATGTTGATCTTATTAATATTAATTATAATCATTAGAGGATCCTCTTGCTTCTGTACTTACAGAGGTGGGAGCTCTTGCAGATAGAATGTAATATTCAAAAAATCCACACGAATATAATCTATCAACACATCAACATCTATCGGCCTAGCAGAAGAAGGCAAGAGGATCTTTTGCAAGGATTCCTAAAGCATACCTTGGTAAACCGGAGTAGACTAAAGCAAGTTCCAGAGTGAGATCTTAGCCATAGAAAATTGAGGTTTCTTGACAAGATCATAATCACTAGGTTCTGTAGTCATAGGTTCAGGTGCTTGAAGAAGCCTTAGTTGTTTATTCATTCTAGTATCATAGGTACGGGCTACCGCTCTATAAGAGGGAGCCTTAGAAATATTAAGGGAATCACTATCAAATGGAACACCATCAATAGAACAAACCCTTTTAGGAGAAGGACTAGCTGGACATAGGTAAATGATAGGTCTCTTAGCCCTTTGAGGGGTAGTAGAGACATAGATTGCATTCACAAAATCATCACAACTAGTAGAATAATTATTCGAAGACATATTCTCAACATCAATCCAAACAGGATCAAATGTGGAAGGAGATTCATCATGTACTAATGAATCATCTCTAGAGGAGAGTGCATTAGAATAGATAAGATATTTTTCATTCACGAATACAACATCTCTAGAAGAGAGTGCATCATAATGAAGAGAGGGTAGAGTAATATTAAGGTATCAATGATTTCATCTTCTTGCAACAAGATATCCTTCAAAGCAAGAGGAATCTCATGAGAAGGATCAAAGATATAAAGTGACATGGGCAAAGTCAAGTCACTATCACATTCATGAAATGGAACATCATTAATATTTTGAACAAAATTTGATGTAGAACTAATAAAAGAAGATATTAAATTCATTATGATATATTTGGTATTTTCTATGTTCTAGTAATTTGCATTTTCGAAGGTCTTCGAAGCAGAATTTGGGTTCATAAATTACGTCAGTCCCTAAAATTTCAGTATCAAAGGCAGTCAAATTTTAGGGACTGAACTAGCTGTCTAGGAGACCTTTCCAATGGAGCAAAGAGTTCTGAATTCTGAGCACCGAGTCAAAAGTTATGACCCTACTAAGTAAGGGTAAATAAATTCATAGTTTTTTGAAGAACACTATTCTTCACGTTGGGTTCAACAAAATGTAGAGAAGGGGGATTCTCTACTCATGAGTTCTCTTCACTTAGAGAGCCTCATGGTGTGAACTGCCCTAAACTACCTCTAGGAACAATGACGAGAGTTCTAGAATCAAAAAGAGAAGGTCATAGAGATTCTCTAGACAAACTAACAAGCTCTCGGCCAAAGGATGACAACATGAAATACGGATGACAGTGTGGTGCGCTGGCATCCCAGAGGCACGCTGGCATCTTGTACGGACCAAAGAGCAAGTTTATCACAGAAAATGGCTAAGTGACTACTAGCTAATCCAATTATTGAGAACTTCTATAAAGTGATAAAGTAATAGAATGTGATAAAGCTAAAATAGCCTGAAATAGAAAAGATAAAGATAAGGAGAAGAAGGGAAAGGAAATGCTTACAATCGTGCAAATGATGAAGCCTCCATCTTGTGAATGTCTTCAATACCTGCACACAAGAGGGAGAAATTGTTGGGTCTGTATAGGGGCTTTCCTTAGTCAAACCCCCGTTTTGGTGTTCCCACCTTCACGGACAACCAGATAGATAGAGAGAAATGTAGGATATGAAGTAAACACAAAAGCACTACAAAACAACGTTATGCTACTCAACCAAATAATAGAGGAGAGGAGTGAAATTTTACCACCTCCACCCAAAGCGCTCAAGGCTAATGGGGGAGAAAATGAGAGGGACTCAAGCCTCTACTACCATGGTGTTTCATTCCACACTTGCTCTACTAAAGTGATGGAGTGTTGATTTTGTTGCAATGGAATGTAAAGTGTTGCTTGGGATTAAAGAGATGGTGAAGAATCTGCTTTGAGCTTGTGAAGAAGTTGTGGAAGAGATATGAAGGAAGAGAAGTTTGAAGTACTAAGAGAGAGCTCGGAGAGAGCTAGAGGGTGAAGGGATCCAAAATGAATGAAGAAGAGGTGAATTTGAAGAAGGAGATGAAGGAAACATCCATATTTAGGTTGGTCGGCCGAAATGGGTGTTACAAATCAACTTCCAATAGGAAGTGTAACGCCTCTGTAGGCTCCAGACACAAGAATTTGTCAGGGACGTAAGTGCGCCACGCGAAGATCTGTGCACCGCGTGGGCATCCCGGACAAAAATACCTTTTACCAACGCTAAAAAAAGGTACCAAGTGGATGGAGAACAATGCGATTATTTTGAATTAAGCCTCCACATTTGGTTTTCTAAAGTGGAGAAGGGTAAAAGGGGAATTTTCCCGAGGGGTGAAAATTCACTCCTATACACTCCTCCACTAATCTAGTGGTGAGTGATAAGTGAAAGGAAAGAAGATTATGGAAAAAACCTTCCTAATACTAATCTTTAGGAGAGAGATACAAAAATTATTTCAAAACATTGCAATTACAATTCATTTAAGATTCACATAAAAGAATTAAAAAATAGACAACAAAGAATGAATACCAGATTTATGTGGGAAAACCCTTACAGGAAAAAACCCACACTCCAAACAAAAGATCACTTGTATTATCATAAAACATAAATTACATACAAGTTCAGAGCTATGCTCTTTTAGGTGTTAATTCTCATAATGAATCTGACATCATTTCCTTAAAATTGCTTCAATCATACTATAGACACAAAAAATATACAAATTGATCCTATACACTTGATCCTAATCTTACTAACACCAGTTCATCCTGAATAATCTCCTTTACTAATCAATTTAATTGAATAATCTTTATTTGATTAAATTCATCATATTTCATCTCTTAATTAAATAAATCAAATTTATCTGATTAAGTCATCATCTCCTATTAATTAAATAAATCATTTTATTTAATTAATCTTATAGTCCCTCTTTTAATTAAATAATTCACGTTATTTAATTAATTTCTAAGGTCATCTCCCTTAAATTAAATAAATTTATCTTTATTTGATTTAATCTAACACCACCCTCTTTAATTAAATAAATCAAACTTTATTTAATTAAATCTAAATCAAATTGTCAAATCAGCTAATTTCCATCTAAATTAATCAAATCTTGATTAATCCTAATCCTAATCTATCAAATCCTCTAGATTTCACAACTTGCACAAGTAAATCAATATAATTGATTTATAAATTCTTTTATTTTCTCTCAACTTGGTATCAATGAGGGAATATTCCTCAAATTCAAAAATCCCTCCAAAAGAGATGAGTACATCCAACAAGGCATTAAAGGCCTCTTACATGTCCTCTACCTCGATCCAAGTGGCATTAAATTCATTTCTTCTTCCCTCCAACATGTCATTTCCTCAAATTTCAAATTCCACCTAATAACATTTATTGGCACAATGACCAAAATGTGCTCAACTCTCATTGCCTAGGATGTTGACAAGTGGCACAATGCCATTGGTCCCTTCTTTAATCCCACATTCATCCTATTCTTCAATCTTCCATTCCTCAAATCTATAAATAGAGAGTTTCTCTATTGATTTTGGATCCATCATCTAAGAGCATAGTCAGTATAGGAATTTGGCATTTAAGTTCATAGTATTTCATATTTTGCAACCAATTTAGCTAGGTTATTGGAAAATTTCATCAAAGAAGCACAATCATCACTTTACATAAAGGAATTGGGGAAGGGCCATTTTCCACATCAAAATGGCACCAATTTCCCCATGGGATGCTGGTTTGATTGTTTAGAATAAGATTTCATAGCTTTCATTTGGTATTTTACCTTGTTTTCTTGTTCATCACATTCAAATCAATTGCATGGGTAATGTTTATTTTAGATTTATTTCTTGACTAACATTGTGTTATTTTGTCATTTTGGTGCGGGTCTAAGATATCCATTCATATTTTTGGTGCTAGAAGGAGGGCCGATCTAAAGAAAATTAACACATTTTTCTAAAATTTTTGTGATATTTTGTTGAGTTTTATTGTCTAGAGGGAAACTACATCGCTGACTGTGAAACTGCACCACTATCAGTCTGGTGGTGCCATATAGCGATGCTTTCAAAATCCAAACTACACTGCTGAGGTCTTCTCACCCAAAAAAAATGAATTTCAAACTGCGACGCCAATCACCCCATCCCAATCTTCGCCGTTGGTTGAAATAGCATCGCAATTGCAATTACTAGTTTTGTGCAAACCACCGCTCTTATTCCTCAACGACACTATATAGTGCCACTGACCTTCTTAAATTGTGCCACAATTGTAAACTCCATCACTAGAGTGGGGTAAAAGGTAGATTTTAAATTAATCTCAACATATGCTTTTTCATTTTGATTGCTTTTGCCTTCTAACTAGTTTTTGGCCTCTGTTTCTATAGTACTAACTAGTTTTTGTAGGTTGGCTTGATCAAAAGGGAAGGAAGGAAAAAAAGACAAATATTTCTCTATGGAATTATCATTTCATTATATCAAGTGTTTGTAAACACTTTGGGAAAAATTATAATCCCTTCTTCTAAAGGATATTGTCATCTTCATGCCTTTTAGGACACACTAATTTTTCATTTGGGCTTAAAAAGAACAAAACAAAGAGATTAAAAATAAACTTAGGAAACTTACTAGATTTTATTTTGTACTTAACAAATGAAAAAAAAAATCTCACACTTCAAATTTGGTGCTTAAAATGAATTCATATAATTTCTTTTTGGTTTAAAATGAACATGTGTACTCTTTGTTTTGTAATCTCTTTTACAAGTTAATATTCTTTAAAAAGACATATGCACTTCTCTCATGCCTCACAATGATCGTGAGAATCAAAATCCTTTTTTTGGTGATATTAAGTTGTATAAGAGATTGCCTCCACACTTCAATTTAGGTCTTAAAAAATTGAACAAAGCATTTGAGTGTGAAGAAAATGTATTGTGTGTGCTCCCACCTAAATGCATTAGGTGTTCGAACTAAAAAAGCACTTATTCACTATTATCAACCTTTAGAGAGCCTAGCTTGGTGGGAAAAAGTACTCACCCCAAGGGAATGACTCAAACCGATAATGAGCTAAATGCCAAGCTACTCCCAACTGGTATACAAATTTGAATGTTGAGGAAATCTCATCATTATAGGACTCCTACGAAAAAGAAAGTGATACTCTTTATATGAGTTTATCTTGCCTTTCGTGTGGCCTTCTGAATGGGTGCCCTAATTACGAACCAGTTTGTGTAGAAGCCAAAATCCCTATCTATTTTTTGGTGCAAGAATGGTCATTCTGAAGTCATCCCGCATTCTTACAACTCTTAGTAGAGATGAGAAGTATGCCATGGGAGATTCATGGGTACTGATGCTTGGATGACTCGAGAAGTGTGTGTCATTGAGGGGAGCCAGTGTGGTCAAGCATCTAATCATCCGCTAAGAGTAAGCGTAGATGGACTTATCCAAGTGGGAACTCAACGAATATTGCCTCTTTAATCCTAGGGTTGTGCATCATTTTGAAATCAAAACACATTGCTTGGATCTAAAGAAATTGAAAAAAAAACATTCACCAAATCCTCAAAATTTCAAACCCTTTAGGAGGAACAAATACCTTTGAAGAATCCAAGTGCTATTACTTTCCCTAGGGTTTTCATCCTTAGAGGCTTCTAAGTATTTGGATTTATATCACAATTTGTTCGTACTAAAGTCAACATTAGGAAACTATTGCCTTGATTTCCTTGATTTCCACATAATGGACCTTGTGGGATGAAAAGAAATTAGGACATTAGACATTCAGTTTGAAACATAATCAAGAAAGTGTTTGTGGTAAAAATAATTAATCTAAGCAAGATAATAGACAATTGAACCTTACATGTGCTTGATCCCATGATTTCCCGGAAAGTCAAAATTCAAAAACCAAGTCGTCACATGTTCCTTAGTCCAAAAGCTCATGAGGACTGTCTTTCAAGACTTCAAAAAGTTAGAGAAAGGTTGGTCTATAATTTTTATAAGAAAGCTTTAAAGAACAATCCTAATTTGTATGAATTCTATTACCAACAAAATCCAAGTCTCTTTCAAAGGATTGAATTTATCACATAGGGAGTACAAGCATGTTCTTTAATACCGAGGTCTTGTAGAAAGGTGTTCTATGTAGGTCTAATCTAGGGTCAAAGTCAACATTCTCATGCATCCCTCAAACATCAAAATAAAATCTCATCTCACCATCAACTCTTGGAATCTTGGAAAAATCAAATCATGCTAGACTTTTGGAAAATCCTTTAAATCAAATCAAAAATCATCTTGTTTAACTAAGTATGTGTAGGTGAATCCTTCTTCATGTGCTTGGTTAAATTATCAATCCTTGTGAACAAATTCATCCCGAGATAAGCATCCAACCTCTTGGGGTTTACGAGTTCATTATCCAAATCCAAATCCAAATCAAATCAAATAAAAAAATCAACAATCCGAAAGTCCCAAAGTCTAGTATCCCTTCAAGACTCTTAAGAGTTTAGTCATTCAAATCATCCACCCTTCATCTATCTCATCCCCATCCTTTGATCCTTGGTCAAACTCTGTTTTCATTCTTTGTACCTAAAAATTGATCCTTCTTTTATGGTGAAAACTCGATCTCAATACAAGAAAGACATGGAAACCAACAAGGAAACATCTACTTCAAGTGACCTAAGTCAAACTGCACCCGAAATCAATCCCATTGGATCTAGCAATCCTCCATCCAATCTTCATCTACTACCACAAGATCCTCAAGAGGAAGATCAAGTGGAAGACATCACCAATAATGTCTTGGGGACGACACAAGATGAAATAATTGAAATTTTCCAAAATCCTAAAACTCACAAAATTGTTAATACCATGATGAGGCTCAATCCCTCCCAATACATGCTTGAATTGGAAACAGAAGGGGCTAAACTCTCTTCCGATTATGATATAAGCACTATTATGGAGAAGTCTTTGGGGATCATGCCCTCAATCTCAACCACACCTCCATTTCAAAGCATCACTCAAAGAATCCCACAAATCACATCATCCATTGCTAGAACTCAACCAATTGTCAACAAGGGAAGCTCATTGCTTCATGCACTTCAAAAAAATCCCCTTGTGAACAATCAAGATTTGGATGCAAATACCATCTTGGGTCAATCCATCCCATTGAATCCATTACACCCATACGTTCCGCTCACATTTCATGATCCCACCAATCCATTCTCTTTTCACGTGACACTGACATATCCTCTCAACACACAAACCTCTCTCCCCATGACCTCACAAGGAGAAGAGGGATTATTTGGACCAGGGGGAATCTTCGATCCCTCATCATCATCATTTTACCAAGGGAATACACCACCCATTTTTCCACTACTTCCACCTTTTGCATTAACATCCACACCACCCCTTGGGTTAGGTTTTCCCCTTTTACCAACCATAAATCAACAAAATATGAACAACCCCCCAATCATAAATCAAAACATCATACTGAATCCTCTCATCTTTCCATTGATATCACAACAATAGGTGGAAACCATTCAAGCAACCCAAGCAATCAACACATCATCCACCACCCCCCAAATATTCCAAAACACAGTCTCCCAAGGACCAAGAATATCAATTGCACCATCCACCACACAAACCCCAATTATAAATACAACGGTACCCCTTGCCACAAAAAAAATACCATTCTAAATCCTCCACCTCTTCCACCAAATCCAAACATGGCTAACCAATCCAACATCACTTTTCTAGCAGCTCAGCAAGCTTACCAAAAATAACTCCAGTATTTCCAAACCCAAAAAGCTATACAGGCCATGCAACAAGCACAAATGCACAAAGCGGCACATCAAGCCCAATAGGATGCCCAAGCACAGGCACAAGCATTGCTATAGTAGTAGCAAGCCCAAGCACAAGCACATGCTTTATTGCAACAACAAAAAGCCGTGCAAGTCACTCAAACTGCACAAGCTCAAGCACAGGTACAATCCCAACATCAAGCGCAAAAAGCCTTATTGCAACAACAGGCTTACCAACAGGTCTTTCAATAATACCAAGCACAACAAGAAGCAGTACAACAATAGGCAGCTCAACAAAAAGCCCTAAAACATGCATTGTTGGTGCAACAACAACAACAAGTCCATCAATAAGCGTTGTTGGTGCAGCATTAGCAATAAGACCAACAACAAGATTTGCTGGTACAACAACAATTACAAGCATATCAACAAGCATTGGCTACGTAACAAAATCCCACAAATGCATCACCCAATCCACAGGTTACCACACCTATCATCAAAATCAATACTCCTGACCATAACACATTCATTCCACCACTCGACTTGTAAAGTGATATATCCTCCCAAATGAAGAGGCTCTCACAACAGGTGTTGGAAATTCAATTAGGGAAGACCCCTAAATCACAAGGGAATATATGCCCTTATCCATTTGATAGGAGCATTGTGATGAAACCATTTCCACAAGGCTTAGAGATCCTAAAATTTGATAAGTACCGTGGACTCAGAAACCCTTAAGATCACATTAGGGAGTTTGATGTGCATTGCATGGAAGTAGAATATGATGAATCCTATCTAATGAGGTTGTTCCTGTGAAGTGTGGCTAGCCCATCTATGGAATGATTCTCTTGAATTCCTGTAGGGATCAAGGGATTCCAAGTAATTGTGGATGCCTTTATGAAAAATTATGCATTCAACATGGGCATGGATGTAAGATTGGAGGAACTGTCCAACCTAAAGAAAAAAAAGGGAGAATCATTTATATATTTCTTACAACGATGGCAATCCAAAGCCAATAGAAGTGAATGGTCCATGCCCGAGGAACAACAAGTTGGGACTATCATCAAAAATATTGAATGAGCTTTAGCCTTCCATCTTAAAGTCTAATGCATCACCTCCTACGACCAACTCATCCCTAAAGCTCTCAACATCGAAAGAGCTCTCATCGCACAAGGAGAAACCCCTCCTTATCAAGATAATCTCCCATCGACAAGTGATAATAAAAAACCACGAACATGGTTGAATAACAAGAATATCACTAATGACGGTGTCATTGATGCTAAGGTTTTGATCAATGCTCCAAAGCTAAACACATAGTAACAAATGTATCAACAACCTCAGAATAATACCCAAAACACCCCTCGATCAAATACATCTAATCAAAAAATAACACCCTGATAATCAATAATGTCAATGACCAAAGTGGACCATCCACAAGAAACTAGTATCCCCTAACACACAAATAAACACTGCTTGGAAAATCGGTTGAATCTATCATGAAGCGACTCATTGATGCCAAAATTATCACACTCCTCGTCATCGAGAACTACTAGGAACCCCAAGTCAAGCCAACTTGGTATAACAAGAATCACCTTTGTGATTTTCATAAAATCAAGGGACACACAACAACTAGTTGTATGAGGATCAAGAACCTAATTCAAGATCTCATCGAAAAAAAAACCATATCCATTGAGCAACCAGTTGGAAATCAAGACCTAAAGATATACATTAATTCGATGCCGAATCATAACAATTAAAACAACAATGGAAAAGGAAAGGAGTATGGAAATGTTAACCATGTTTATGAACATGTCGTCACATCCTTAGATGAATTGGTGAATGTTGTCCATATCCCTAGATCCAAAGTTGTGTGTGGACTCACCACATGAGGTGGAAAAATCACTATCCTTGGGCCATCCATGTAAGCCACAACACCCCCCTCAAATTCAAGGCTAGTCCCCAGTGGCTACAATGTCTTGGGACAACTCAAGAACACCCCTTCTTAGATCACCATCATGGAGTTGCTGAAAATTTCACCTGCTCATAAGGAGATTTTAGAAAGGGCTCTTGTTGAATCTTCTATACCCACAGACCTTGATGCGGATCAATTTCAAGCTATGGTCAGAAACATCACCATGCCACATATCCTCTCATTCTCCGAGCAAGACTTCCCTAACCAACCATCTAACAATCACGCACTTTGTTTGGAAGTCTTCATCCATAAGAATAAAATCAAACGAGTCTTGGTGGATGGGGGTGCAAGGATGAATATTTGTTTCCTCAAGCTAATAAAAAATATGGGATTTTTTGAACATTATTGAAAAAGGAAAATGCATTACTATTCGGGCTTATGATGATCAGGAAAGAGCGTCTCAAGGCACCATTTTGCTTCCTATCCAAGTAGGATCAGCCATCATGGATACTACTTGTCGAGTCCTTGACCTTGATCTCCCATATAAAATTCTCCTAGGGCATCCCTAGATTCATGGGATGAAATAAATTGCATCCATATTTCACTAATGTGTTAAATTCCCTTTTGAAATCAAGAGGTTACCATCCATAGTGATCTTGAGCCCTTTGATTACTGTAGAAACCTTGAGGCTAATTACTACAAATTCCCACAGTTTCCTAGAAATTATGAAGGCCCTTCAAATTCGTATGTGGATCCATCTTCCTTACCCTCCATATCTACTTCTGAGACAAAGACACCTTCCATTCTTGCCATATTTGATATCAAAGTCATCATCCAAGACAATGGGTGTGGAGATTACAAAATGAAAAAGGGTGCCTTTGTAGTAGGAGAGTTACCACAATCTCTTAGGTCCCATGGACAACTGTAACCATCTAACACACCATCTCAAATTTTTAGGGTAGACCCATCCAAATTTAGATCTTGGGGGGATCTAGGCTGTGAAGTGGTAAATGAAAGGGACATATGCAGTCTCTTGTATCAAGACAAAAGACCTCCAATGGTGAAAACCTCTTCAAGGCACTAGAGGATGAAGGATTCAATCTTTCTCTCAGTGTCATCCATCAAGAGAAGTCAACAGTTTTGGTAGAAAAGTGCAATCTAGTTAATCTCAGAACAGAAGAAACACCACACATAACCTTCTACGCAAAATATCTTTTGACAAAAGAGCAAGAACTTCTAGCTACATTCCTAAGGGAAAGAAAGGTGAACTTTGCATGGACCTACGCCGACATGCCTGGTCTTGATCCTGAGGTTGTGGTTTACCATCTAGCTGTATACCTAGAGGCAAAGCCAGTAAGACAAAAGCTAAGGAAGATGCACCACCAGATTGCACTATTGGTCAAAATGGAATTACATAAACTTCTAGATGTAGGGTTCATACAACCATTTGATTATCTAGTGTGGCTCTCAAACTTTGTACCTATTTCAAATCCCACTGGGGGCATCCACATTTGCACTGATTTCAAAGACTTGAACAAAGCATGTCCCAACAATGACATCCCTCTCCTAAATATAGACATGAATGTGGATATAACGGCTGGACATGGAATGCTATCACTAATGGGCATATTCTCAGGATACAATCAGATCATGATAGCCAAAGAAGATCAACACAAGACATCATTCACTTGCCCATGGGGGATATATTGTTGGAACATGATGCCATTTGGGCTAAAGAACATAGGAGCAACATATCAAAGGGCCATGCCACTAATCTTTCACAATATGATTCAAAAATCTATAGAGGATTATGTGGATGACATATTGGCCAAATCAAGAAAGCAGAGAGATCACATAGCAACACTAAGTTCCATCTTTGATAGATTAGAAGAATATCAGGTAAGGCTCAATCCTAAGAAGTGTGTCTTTGGGGTACAATCATGAAAGCTCCTAGGGTACATTGTGTCAATGAGAGGGATCGAAATAGACCCCACCAAAGTTAAAGCAATCCTCGAGATGGAGGCACCAAGGACACTAAAGCAGCTCAAAAGCTTACAAGGGAGTCTCCAGTCCATCCGATGATTCATAGCGCAATTAGCGGATAAGGAAACGCCATATTCTCATCTACTCCACAAGGGGGTAGCATACAAATGGGACAAAGAAATGTGACCAGGCATTCAACAAGATCAAGGAGTACTTGCTCACACCTCTAGTCCTTATGCCACCAATTCTAGGAAAACCCTTGATACTGTATATATCAGCAAGAACATCAGCCCTTGGCACTCTATTAGCACAACATGATGAAAATGAGAGGGAGAGAGCAATTTATTGTATCAATAGAACCATGGTGGGACATAAACTGAATTACACATCCATTGAGAAATATTTCTTAGCATTCATGTTTGAAGCACAAAAATTCAGACACTATATGCTAGCACACCAAATAAAACTCATTGCCAAGATAGACCCTCTCAAGTATCTGCTTTCTAAAGCAACACTCACAGGGTTAAAAACTAAATGGGTTATGATCTTGATAGAACACTACATTGAGTATGTGGAACAAAAGGCCATTAAAGGATAAGTAATTGCAAATCGGCTGGCAGAGGCACCAATATACTCAAAAAAACCACTTGTATCAGAAATTATTGATGATTCCATCTTTAATGTAGGCATAGCAGATCATTGGAAAATGTACTTTGATGGATCCTACACACAACATGCGTCATGAGCTGGGGTCTTCTTCATTACTCCGCTAGGGAATTGCATACCTAAATCATAAAAGTTGTATTTTCCTTGCATGGACAACATCACATAATATGAGGCTCTTGGCATAGGGTTGAGAATTGCTGCATAGTGGCAGATCATGGCACTCAAAGTTTATGGGGATTCACAACTTATCATCAACCAAGTCAATGACGAATATCAAACAAAGAATGATAAGTTGACTCCCTATAAGAAACTGGTGGAAACCCTCAAAGATTCCTTCATTGATATCACCTTTGAGTAGATACCAAGGGAAAAGAATAGAGCATTGGATGCTATGGCAACAATTGGATCACTACTCAATATGTCACACAATGTCCCAAAGCAATAATTCCTCGTAGAACAACTTCTCGTACTAGCATTCAAGATATGAGAGTCTGAGTTTGTGTATGAAATAGTTGGTCTTGGTAACCCATGGTATCATGACATATACACTTATCTTACAATAGGAGTCCTCCCCACCGACATCACTCCCAATCTTAAGAAAACCTTTGTCAAAAAGTTAACTTGCTTTGTTATCCTAGGTGACACCCTATACCGTAGGAGTATTGAGGGAACCCTGTTATGATGCTTAAACGCTGAGGAATCTCTAAATGCTTTAATGGAGGTACATAATGGCATTTGCGGTTCACATTCGAGCGGTATGACCTTGGCCAAGAAGCTAGTGAGAATAGGGTACTATTGACCGATGATCGAGAACGAATCCCATAAATATGTTAAGAAGTGCTTGCAATACCAGCAACATGGGGATCTCATCCATGCACCAGCTTAGGTGCTCCACTTGATTGTTACACCATGGCCCTTCTCACAGTGGGGGCTCAATCTCATTGGAAAAATCACTCCCACCTCATCCAATGGACATAAGCTCATCATCACTACCACTGAATACTTCACAAAGTGGGAAAAGGCCATCCCAGTGACCTACATTATAGGAAAGCATATTTCAAAGTTCATCTTGAATTACCTCATTTTCCATTATGGTGTCCCCCAAAATATTCTCTCAGATAATGAGAAACCTTTCAAAAATTAGGATGTCTGAGACCTATGCCATAAATTCAACATCCAACATCAATTTTCCACCCCATACTACCCCCAGGGTAATAACCAAGCTAAGGCTACAAATAAAACCATCCTCAAAATCCTCAAGAAAATAGTCAATGAAGCTGGCAGTGACTAGCACTTGTAGTTAAACCCCACCCTCTGGGCCTACCAAACGAGTATCCACACACCAAAAAGTTCCACCCCATTCTCCCCATTGAGATCGAGTTGCCATCCATGAGGATATCATTGCAAAACCTCATAACAGATGAAGAATATTGGGTATCACGACTGAATGAGCTGGAACTACTGGATGAGTAGTGCATGGATGCCTTAAACTAGTTGCAAGTCTACCAAAACCGTCTTAGGTGGAGCTACAACAAGAATATCAGGAGTCAGACCTTCCAAATCAGAGAGCTAGTATTGAAGGAGAATCAGAAGAACGTACCAAATCCAGACAACAAAGGCAAGTTTGAACGTAATTGGTTGGGACCCTTTATCATCACCACAAGCTACAAGTCAAGGGAATATCAACTATCGATGCCCGAAGGAGAGCCTCTGTAGGAGCCCATGAATAGCTCCCATCTCAAAAAAAATTATGCTTGATCTTTTAAGGATAAAACCAAAAAATCCAAAAAATCAAAAAAATCCAAAAATATATTTAAAAAAAATCAAAAAAAGGATTGAAAACAATAAAGATAAAAATCATCCTCTAGTGAAAACCACATCGATGGCACTTTGGGAAAGTACCTTGGTGAAAACCTGGGAAATAGGAACCTTGCGTAAATAAGCACTTTCCATCCACCATGATCTGTATGGCTTATTTTGCATCAGCTACCATCACCTTCCACATCAGCCATCACATTCCATTGATCCTTCCATTCATCCATTCACATCTGCATCATAGCTTGATCCTGTGTTCGTATCATGTTCCACCCTAGTACTACTTGGTACATCCCTAAGGTTTGTTTGTCTTACCTATATCAGAGTAGTTTATCACATCATGTTGGGGGCATGTTCGTGTACATGCATCAAATCAGATTCATGTATATCCTTGAAATCTTCCTAAAATCTCAAAAATCCAAAAATAAAAAAAAATCCTTTGAAAAAAATCGAAAACAGGTCTAAAATCCAAAAAAATAGAGTCTTCCTATTGAACTATGCCATCTCTGAGCTTGAATGTAGACAAGCTTGATCTTCAATCAACCCCCGAGACACTTGGGTTAGTCCTTTAGGTGTCCGTCATAATAAACTGACAATCCGTTCTCGTCAATAATTGAGTCTGTGTCAGTCGAACTACGTGGTCTCTACATGTATAACGTAGGCAAGGATAATCTTTGATCAGCCCCTAAGACCCCTAGGGTAGGTCTTTAGGTTAGGTATCTTGGTCAAAATCTCAAAAAACCCAAAAAATCAAAAAATTTAAAAATCAAAACATTGGTAAAACATCTCGAAAATCCCAAAATAGCCTCAAAACATGTCAAAATATTAAAAACATTCAAAAAACCCAAAAAGGTGCATCCGTCCCATTTCAAAATTCACCTGCAATAAACATCCACTCATAATAAATCAATCATCACTTTCATCCTTTGGTAAAATGGTCGCAAGCAAGTCTAGTAGGTTCAAAAGGGAAATCCCAATCGTCAAAGTCTCAAGTCTAGGTTAGTAAATAAGCAAGTTAGTCAACTCAGAGTATTAATAGCCTATCATCTAGTCAATCCCAAATCATCTGATAACATGTCCTAGGATGCATCCTTCCTACAATGGACATCAACATCAGGCATCACCGTAGTTTAGTCTTGGCTAGCGATATGAATAATATTAGCGTGCTTGTTTACTTTATCTTTGTCTTTTTGACTTATCTTATTTTGCACATATTTCAATGACCTCTCGATGATATCTAAAAAAAGGATTTAGAGAGAAAGAAATGGGGCAATGATCATTATCTTTTTATTTGTTGTGCTTGTTGAATATTCTTATAATATAACATGATCATGCGTACTTTGTTTAGGTGTAGGGAAGATGTTTTAGATGTCTTGTTGACCACATGGGAAGGCTTTCCTTTCCATGTTTTGGTCCAAGATGTTTGGAATATCTAAACTTCATTTTAGATAAGGTTCCATTTGATCATCAAGTCAAAGTCCACCACACTAGCTACAACGCCATCCTAGTTCTTTATACCTTGATGCATCATACCTATGTGTATTATCAAACATAAGGTAAATGGCCCTTTTAAAATCCCAATTCCTAATAAGCAAATCATAATCATCATGTAGGTGTTGGATCCTCTTTTCATTTTCTTCTATCTTCTATCCATACTAACATGGTACCATGATAGTTAATCAAAAACATTGTTAAAAGCATCCACCCTGCATCCACAAATCATTAGCATAATGCATACCATATAGGAAACATAAATGCATCATCATCACACATCATAAATCATTACATATTCATGTCATAAGCATATCACATCATAATAATCTCATTACATATCATAATCATTTGCATTTCATAAATCATATACATTATCATCTCACATCATCATCATCATCTCATAATAATTTGCATTACATATCACATCATCTTAAATAATTACATTCATATCATTGCATTTGTTCCATTACATTCATAAATCACAATGCATAATCATGAATCATTGCATACCATAAAATCAATACCATAAAATCATTACATATCATACATCATCATAATCATTTTGCATCAAAACATTGCATTTACATATAGGTTTATTAAGCATCTCATAAACATACATTGGCATCATCATATCATAATATACATCATCCCATTCTCATCAAATGCATAATAAATATACAAAAAGAAATGCATCCATAACAATGAGTATCAATAAATATCTACATATCATATAGGAAATTAAATACATCTGTAACATTGGGATAAAACTGCGAACAAGATCATTAAATCTAATAAAACCAATAACACTAATCTATGTTAAACAACAAAGAACAAAGAAACAAAAAAGCATAAATACATGAACAATCTCACCGAATATCTTCATATTTCCTTGAATGACCTTGATTGAACTTCTCCATTTTTCCGTTGTACAATAGTTTCCCTCATATTTCTTAAGTATGAAATTATGGCATATTGACTATTGACTTAGCAAAATATCGAAGATTGAATAAAGCTTCTTAAAGTATATAGATTTTGGGAGGAGGAATAATGATAAAGGTTAGGTCAATTTATAGAAAATTGGTTTCCGAACGATCGATGATCAAGATTGATGAATGCCATGCGATAGAGATTTGTGTCAGTTACAATGTGAGTGAAAAAGTCTGCATGATAAAGATTAAATGAAATAATAATTTAATCTGGTGTTGAGACTATTCAAAATTTGGAAGAATAGAGATTGTATGTGAAAGATAAAGTAGAAACATTGTGTTCGAACGCACAAATGAATGAATTAATTAAATAATGTTATTTAATTAATAATAGTTTGCACCCAGAAGAATACAACTGATCGATCAAGACAAAAGGTCTGTTTGTCAAGAATAACTCAGGAGATAAATGAATAATTAGATAACTAAGCAATTATCTAATTTTAGAAGAATATTCGAGGAATAATTATCTTTATGAATTAAATGATTATTTAATTCAACATTCGAAATTTGAAGATTAAATTAAATAAATAAAGATTTATTTAATTAACCATCGAAAAGGTTAAAGAATAATTAAATAATTCAAAATGAATATTTAATTATAGTCGAAAATATGATAAAGGGTAAAATTAAATAATAATTTATTTAATTTAGAAAGGGGATTAATTAATTAGCGATGTAATTAAATAAATGTTATTTATTTAATTAATCAAGATTGAATAAAGATAATAATTAATTAATTAAATAATTAAGGTTATTTAATTAATTGAGGTTGGATGACTTTAGAAAGTAATTAAATAATTAACATTATTTAATCATGACCTTGAATGTTAGAAAGTGTGTCAAAAATGGTGTCGCAAGCCTAGACCAATTTTCCGTGTCTACAGTTTGCCCCTCTTTGATACAATGTCATTTCGGCCTTTGTGACAAAGAAAATTATTTAAAACATGCCCCAGTTGTGCCCTGGTGTAAAATAGGTTAGGGTATGCTCCCTTGAGAAAAATGACAATTTTTAAAACTTTTTTGAAAAATTTGGAAATTGTCCTGATTAGGTAATTTGATAGTCAAAAGTGCGATGGTGGTGAAAGAAATTGATTTCTAAGTCATTTGATAAGTGAAATGGCTGATAGAAGTTAGAAAATTATGCATCCAGTACAGAAGGTTGGAGAAAAACCCTCCAAAACCCTAGGTATAAATAGGATTTGGGGTGAAAATTCAATTCATTTACACCCTAAACAACTTGAAAACCTTGATTTTTGCTTTGAGTTCGCAATGAAGATGTTGTCAGTACTGTACGCAAAGCATTGTAGATACCGCATTTGGACATTTAGATGCCCAACCGATGTAGGACCCCTGGTATGTACCCCTGAACCATATTTTGAAATTTTGAATTTTACACTTTTTTAGGCATTTAAACTTTAATTTTTAGATGCGTCACTTTTTAATCAGCACATATGTGTTTGTACGCAACACATGTGTTCACAGAATGACACATATGTGAAAACTCATCTAGGTCTGTTTAGGTCATTTAGGAAAATCAACGCATTTGCTTTAGGCTATACTGCATGTGTGTGTTTGCATCACAATTGTGTTTGATAGTGTCGCATGTAGGTTAGTGCAGCACATTTTTTTAAATGCACTGCATTTGCATGATAGGTAGGTCTATAATAATGCACCACATTTGAAAATAAATGACACATATGCTTAATAGGTTACTGTGTTGATTATGTGACACATTTGAATAGTATAATGTCATATTTGAGATTTTGCACCACATTTGCATGTGTATATGACACATTTGAGATTGTGTGACACATAGGAATATTATAATGATGCATTTGAGATTGTGCACTGAATTTGATATTGAAGCGACATATGTGACTGTCAAACTTTTGAAAAAAAATTGTGATGCAAAAATGAAGGTTTTGTATTCTGACACAAAGTATTTTGATGCCATTGTAGGTTGTATTAGATCCGATATACACTTGAGAGTTGCGGCTGATGATGTATGGGCTATGAGATGACCTACAGAGTGCTGAGACACGTATGATTTGGAGATAAGGGTTGCACCATGTCTGCATCATGCCCACTATTCAGGCAAATAGAGGTATGTTGACTGCTCTTTGTGAGAGGTGGCATTCTGAGACCTCTTTTCATTTGCCTACTAGAGAGGCCACAGTCACTTTAGAGGACGTGTATAGGATTTTGAGATTTCCCTTTAGGGGTGAGAGGGTGATGTATGATACTTAGAGAGGATATAGTGAGATTACTAGATTATATGTGTATGATGATATTAGATGGCTCGGTATTGAGCACTATGAGATTAGATGGCATGTACTAGTAGAGAGATATGAGCATATTGATTGAATACTATGTACATTGATTGTGAGTATTGTTCTTCTTGACCATTGAGGTCATGGTTTTCCTGTTGGGTGGGGATTGTAGAACGTGAGGTAGTATATGCATGGGGGCCATGTTTACTGGCCATGTTATATTTCTATTTGCATGAAATTGCATATAGAGATGCATAGTCGATGAGCTGTGATACCACGTTGCTGATGATCTGGGCATCAGAGCACATTGTTGTGGTCCGTCCCCCAGTGACCTCTAATCTTGATGCCAGATCACCATATATTTTCTGTTATGTGGGGAATATTACCCAGAGTCATGTTGGTGACATTGGTTATTGGAGACATGCATTTGATACTTTGGTTTAGTTTATTTGGAGGTCATGTATGGACTATGTCCGATGGAAAAATAAGGACAAACATTTTCCATTTTGTAGACAGACCTAGTATTTGATTGGTAGGACTGTTTCCAGTGTGCACATCATTAAGAGGCACCTTCTTGACTAAGTTCTGAGATAGTTTAGGGAGGTACAAGATGAGCCTCGGGGGTGAGCTGAGTTTGCGTGTTCCTTGAGAGAGGTTCAATTGTGGGGGTCCTGATTCCAGTAGCTACCGCAGAGGTAGAAATTTAGGCTCTACAACCTATGTAGTGGGGATGGAGGGGTGGTGTGGCAAATCTTGGGAATACAGTAGCATATGATGTGTGGTGGGCAGAGCATAGACATATTCCTTATACAAATCTAGATCAGTCGGCTCCAGTTGAGAGATGGGGTACAAGGCCCAAAGGTCGATGTGGAGGTAGGGATGGAGAAAGGGATGGTAGAGGAGGTGGTGATCATGGTAGAGGTGGCAGAGGTGGTTGATGAGGTCGATGAGGTAGGAGTGAAGGAAGAGGACATGTATTGTCACTCGTCCGTGAGGAGGAGGGTGAGGGAGTAGATATACCTATGTTGGATCTTGGTGGTGGAGGGGAGGTAGTGTTTGGGGGTGAGCATGCGGTTGAGGAGGCAACAAGAGAGGAGCATGTAGAGGAGGAGGCTGGGAGGGAGGATATGGAGATTGATGTCCTTGGAATTTTGACAGGATATGGTGAGGAGGAGGAGGAGGAGGAGGAGGTGATGGGGGAGAAGGAGAGGGAGCTTTGAGATATGATTATAGAGGAGTGGTATGTTGAGGTGGAAGAGAGATGATGATAGGATGAGGAGGCTCCCATGGACAGTGTTGTCCAGTTACATGCCCTTGTAGAGGCCTTGGAGGAGAGGCTGAGGGTTGTGTCTGTAGAGTGAGATGCTATGTAGATGGAGAGGGACAATGCATACTTGGATAGGGATCAGGTAGTTATCAAGTTGCAAGAGACAAAGGCTAGATTTATTGAGTTGAGGGCCCTATGTACTGGACTAGCTGCAGCCTTCACTCAAGAGTTAGATAGGGCTAGTTATTGAGAGAGATATTATAGAGATCTTTATGAGGTAGAGGTACCACCTGAGAGGAGAGATCCTAGTTATTCATAGGCACATAGTGGCAGTTCCTAGAGTAGGTTCCACAACTGCACATAGAGTATCGATGATGTGGTAGGGCCACTAAGGATAGGACCATATGACAAGCCTCCCACTGTGTAGAGAGTGCATCATCCACAATCGCCTCCTCAGACTCCTCATGGGAGCAATGGCAGCATAGGACAATGATATTGTTATATTTATAGACATTTGTATTTTGATCATAGAGCTTGTGAGCTCCCTTTGTATTGATACATTCTGACATTGTACTATGACACATATTATTTTGAGCGATATATATATATATATATATATATATATATATAAAATTTTTGGTGGCAATTCATATGATTTACAATTTGTTCTATATGATTATGTTGTTGTTTTATATGATTATGCAGTTTTTTACATGATTATGCAGTTTTCTACATGATGTCTGTACATGATGTGATTTATGATGTTTACATTATGATGTTTCATTTCCTATGATGATGTGTTTATATGATGATATGTTTATTCTATATGATGATGGATGCACAATATTGACACATGTGATGAATCTATTCTATGCTTATGAAACTAAAATGCAATGTGATGCTATTATTTATAATGCCATGTGGATGTATGTATGATTTACACAATTTTCTGATTGGTAAATACATGTATGTCATGATTATCTAAATGAAATTTGATATGAATATTTTTGTATTGTTTTGAAATGCAACACAAATGTATGGTGTACTATATATAGACATATGACAATGTCTACGTAATGGTTGTTTAATGTATGCATATGCATATTACATATTTTTTTGTGTCACAGGTGTGAACCCCTAAACCTGCATATGCACAAGAGCAACAAAGCACATTAGTTGTTAGATCAAATGCATGTAAAAAAGTATGAGAGATTCCCCATAAAATCCATCTATTCAAACTAAATTAGGAAATGAAGAACACGATAAACTTTAAATAAAAGAGATTCAATCCTAATTAAGCTAATATCATGATGATCTTATGGGGGAATTGGTGCCAATGAAGTGTTGCAATTGGCCCTTTCCCAATTCCTAATTAGCAATGGTGTGTGATTGAGAAATGGTCAAATCTCCAAAGAGATTTGAGCATAACCTATTTGCAAATCTTGAAAGATGATTAATGGTTGATTGAAATGGGAAAAATTGGCTCTCAATGTGAAGAGAGTAATTTTGCATATGATTGTGGATGAGGATGAAGTTGAGTATAATAAGTTTACTCAAATTGTGGATGATAGAATGAGAGAAAAAGTCTCTCATTTATAGATTTCCAAAATGGAAGAGAGAGTGAAAATAATCAATGTGGGATCATTCAACACCCAATGGCCAAGTGCCACTTGTCAAGATGTGAATGGTTGTGGAATGAGAACATTTTGGTCAATGTGCATGATAAATGCCATTGGATTCAAATTTGAATTTTGAATGTGACATGTTGGGGGGAGAGAAGAATGGAGTTAATGTCACTTGGATCAATGCACAAGGACATGTAAGAGGCATTGAATGCCTTGTTGGAAGAACCAAACCCATATGAATTTTGAATTCAAATTGAGGGAATATTCCCTTTTGATGCCATGTTGAGAGAAAATAGGCGATTAAATAAATCAAAGTAATTTATTTATTGTGCAAGTTGCATTCTCTAGAGGATTTTAGTGAGAGGGATTTGATTAAGTTAACGAGGAATTAGGAGATGTGACAATTTAGACTTAAATTTATGAATTGATTTAGATCAAATTGAGAGGAAATGATTAATTAAATAAATGATTTTGATTTATTTAACTAAGGAGGAATATTTTAGATTAAATTAAATAATGTTTTAATTTATTCAATTTAATAAGAGGACTTTAGAGATTTAATTTAAATAAAATGAATTATTTAAATGAATAGAGAAAGATGATTAATTAAATGAAATTGATTAATTTAATCACCAGAGGAGAAAGACCTAATTAAATAAATAATGATTTATTTAATTAAGGGATGAAAGGTGTTGATAAGCTGAGAGTATGATTCAAGATGAAACAATGTTAGTAGGATCAGAATTAGGTGCATGTATATTTTACGTGTTTACATTTTGCCCCTCTTTGAAGCAATGTACTTGTTGCATTGATTCAAAGAATAAATTGCTATAATCAAGGTTCAAAATTTCTCAATTTTTTAGATGCCCCACTATTGCCCCAATGAGAAGAATTAGGCTGGTATATTGCCCCCTCGAGAGATCGAGAGGAAATGTATGATTTTCCAATCAAGATCGCGATAAAATGCGAGAGTGGTTCTATTGATTTAATCCTAATTAAGCTAATAGCATGATGATCTTATAGGGGAATTGGTGCCAATGAAGTGTTGCAATTGGCCCTTTCCCAATTCCTAAGTAGCAATGTTGATTGATTGAGCAATGGTCAAATCTCCAAAGAGATTTGAGCATAACCTTGCTGCAAATCTTGAAAGATGATTGATGGTTGATTGAAATGGGAAAAATTGGCTCTCAATGTGAAGAGAGTAACTTTGCATATGATTGTGGATGAGGATGGATTTGAGTATAATAAGTTTACTCAAATTGTGGATGATTGAATGAGAGGAAGAGTCTCTCATTTATCGATTTCCAAAATGGAAGAATTAATGAAATTGATTAATGTGGGATCATTCAACATCCAATGGCCAAGTGTTACTTGTCAAGATATGAATGGTTGAGAAATGAGCACATTTTGGTCAATGTGCATGATAAATGCCATTGGATTCAAATTTGAATTTTGAATGTGACATGTTGGGGGGAGAGAAGAATGGAGTTAATGTCACTTGGCTCAATGCACAAGGACATGTAAGAGGCATTGAATGCGTTGTTGGAAGGACCAAGCCTATTTGAATTTTGAATTCAAATCGAGGGAATATTCCCTTTTGATGCCATGTTGAGAGAAAATAGGCAATTTAATAAATCAAAGTAATTGATTTATTGTGCAAGTTGCATTCTCTAGAGGATTTTAGTGATAGGGATTAACTCAATCAAAGATTTGATTAATTTAATGAAGAATTAGGAGATGTGACAATTTAGACTTAAATTTGTGAATTGATTTAAATCAAATTGAGAGGAAGGGTTAATTAAATAAATAATTTGATTTATTTAATCAAGAAGGAACATGTTAGATTAAATAAAATAAGGTTTAATTTATTTAATTTAATAAGAGGACTTTTAGAGAATTTAATCAAATAAAATGATTCATTTAATTAAACAGATATGCCAGGTTAATTAAATTAAATTGATTAATTTAATCAGAGGAGGTGATAGGATTAATTAGATAAATAGTGATTCATTAGATTAAGGGATAAAATTACGATGAAATGCTGAGAGTGTGATTTAAGAGGAAATTGTCAGTAATCAGGATCAGGTGTGCCAAAATGAGCTTGTACATTTTCCATGTCTACATTTTGCCCCTCTTTGAAGCAATGTACTTGTTGCATTAATTCAAAGAATAAACTATTGTGATCAAAGTTTAAAGTTTCTCAAATTTTCAGATGCCCCACTATTGCCTCAGTAGAAGGATTACGCTGGTATATTGCCCTCTCGAGAGATCGAGTGAAAATGTATGATTTTCCGATCGAGATCGCGATAAAATGTGAGAGGAATGGTTCTATTGATCAAAGGATGAAAGTTAATTCTGTGATGACAATTCTAATGATGTATAGATAGTCATCATCCATGGGTAGCCTCGTGTATATTTTGATAAAAAAACACCAACTTTAGATAGAAATGTTAGTAAAGATAGAAGAATAAGAAGAATAAGATGGATGGAAGGAGGATCAACACAAGTTCACATTATTACCGATGATGATAATGTATTGCTTACTAGGAGTTGGGATTTTCAAAGGGCCAATTACTTTATGTTTCATAACACACATAGGTATGATGCATCAAGGTATAAAGGACCAAGATGGCATGATACCTAGTGTGATGAAATTTGACTCGTCAATCTGATAGGAGTATTCTTGTTCACACTTAGCATGCATACTTCATTCAGGATATAGTTTAGACATTCTAAACATCTTGGGCCAAAACATAGAAAAACAAGCCTTCCTATGTGGTCAAGAAGATACCTAAAACATGCTCCCTACAAACCAACAAAGTACATATGGCTAAGTTATTTTACAAGTGTATCCCACAAGCACAATAGATAAAAAAGATAATGATCGTTGCCCCATTTCTTTCTCTCTAAACCTATTTTTGTTTAGGCATCATCGAGAGGTCCTTGGAATGAGTGCAAAATAAGATAAGTCATAAAGACCAAGATAAAGTAAACAAATAAGCTAATGTTCTTCGTACCGCTAGCCAGGATAAAGTACTGAGGGGTACCTGATGCTTATGTCCATTACAAGAAAGCTTCATCCTAGGACATGTTGTGATCAAGGTTTCGATGGGACTGATTTGGGTGATAAGCTATTGATACTCTGAGTTGACCAACTTGCTTGCTTACTGACTTAGCCTTTTGAGACTTTGACGATTAGGGTGTTCACTTTAGAACCTACTAGACTTGCTTCTGACTGACTCACCAAAGGGTGAAAGTGATGATTGATTTTATTTTGAGTGATGACAATCACGGGCGAAAGCGAGATGAAATGGATGCACCATTTTGGTTTTTTTTCAATATTTTGAGGTTATTTTTGGTCTTTTTTGAATTTTTCAATGTTTTTTGTATTTTGAGATTTTATGAATGTTTTTGGTTTTTTCGCATGATTTTGACGATTTGGATATGGATATGTGATGATATCAGTGCTCTGTTTTGGGATTTTTTTGAAAACCAAGCTAAGGTTGATTGATCAGATCAATGGATTGATAGTTTGACTAAGTGTGTTAAGTCAAACGAAAGTGATAATGCACTTGTAAGATCTAGGAAGTGTTATCCTAGAGTAAACTTGTACAAAAGAGGATGGTTTGACTAAGTGTGCTAAGTCAAACAAGTTGATGATGGATTGGATAATTTGGCTAAGTGTGTTAAGCCAAAAAAAGATGATAATGGACTTGTAAACCCAAAGAACACTAACTCATTTGACCCCAATTTCTGCTGAAACATTTCGACGAAAGCTATATAATCAGATGTATCGTCGGGCACTTGTGCGATTTTTATTTTTGTTAATTTTTATCCCCGACGTTCATCAAAATTTTGACGAACCTTTGTTTCATTAGGGTTTCGACGAAGATCTTTTGCCAAAATTGTGACAGACCTGCAAAGTTTAATTGTGGCGGGCATAAATTGAAATGAGCTTGACTATTTATTGCGACAGTGTTTTGCTCAACAATTTTCTTGGGGAAAATCAGAAGAAACTCAAGAAGATATCGCCAGGTTGAGGGTAGTCATTGTCTTTTTCCATAATTTATTTGTGAAGTCAGATTTATGCTTCCACATTTCAAAATCATATTTTAAAGCAACATCTCATCAGATTAAATTTTTAGTCTTGTGCAGTTTTAGAATTTCATTTCCAGATTTTAGACCTGGCTTCACAAATTCTTTATAAGGGAATTGTTTATAACTGATGGAAAATTCTTGATGGATTTGGACAAAGATTATATTTGCAAGGTTTCAATTTTAACCCTAATGATCAATTTGCAATAGATTTGGGAGCCATAGCTAGATAATATCAAAGGTGTTGGTTGTTTTTTTACTGTAACCAAGTTTATCTTCTAGACACATAGCATATAAAATCTCAGATAATACTGCCTTACAATACCATCAATCTATATTCTAACCCAATACTACTTATCAAATCCTTATATGAACATAGTCACCTATAACCTCACTCAAGCATTTTAATTAATTCCTTGAATTAAAGCCAAAATGAGAATTACACACACCATAATAGTGAGATGAACATAATAACCCTTGATCATTGTATTCAAGATAATAATATATTCATACAATGGAGATACATGACCTTTAAATGAGTAATTTTCATTCAGATGCTAGTATTGTTTTGAAAATTAAGTACATTTGAAACTAAAACCTACAACAGAATGACAACAAACCTAAGAATAGTATTTTCACTATAATATCAAGCTCTTTACAAATTCACTTTGCAACTTCAGTTAGACTCGACCTAAAGATATCTAACTTGCTAACCCGTATTTTTGTTCCTAAAATCCTTCTCATAGAGAAAATGGAGCAACAAGCATTAGACCAAAAATACACCTGTCACTGGTCACTTGGACCGCCTTATGACATTTCAAAAATTGGTTACAACAGCTGAGTCTCTGGAGAATCTTCTTGTTCATCCCATCCACTGGAGAATAATTGGTGCATTTTCCAAACTTTGAAATCTTGCACCAAAACTGCTACCAAGACATAGCCAAAATTTGTTATAACCATAACCGCTGAGCTGTTAACTGTCAGTTGTAGACTCTGTCCTATTCTTGTTCAGTTAAGTAATTTTCTACCCATCCTTGATATTCCTCATCCGTTGGCCAATTAAAATTTACCACCTCATTTACCTTGGCACTGTAAGGTGTATACTTTACTGCTACTTGATTCGCCTCCCTTTCAAAATATTCAAAAAATGTGCTAGTGTTAATGATTTTATCCATGCTCATCAGCATGTCATAATCTGAGTCATCACAAATCAATTTGATTTGTGCATTGATGATTTCATCTACCTTGTCCTGCCATTGCTGCAGTGATCTAACATTTCCTTGGGCATCTACAATATCTGGTAAAGATGTGTCACTTTAGTCATCAAAACTCTTTACCAACTCTTTAATCCTCCTGCTGAAATCATCAGGTAAGGCCTGGAAACCTTGCAGTGACTTCAAAAAGTCTTGAGTAGGCCTTAATTGTTGAGGCCTATTAGCTGCATTTTGAGAATTTCATTTCCAGATTTTGTTGTGCAAGTTCAATATTCTGATTTTAGGAGTCTAACAGTTGGAAATCATAGTAAAATCAGAATTTAATAATTTCTGGAATTAGCATTTGAAAGTGTTTTTTGGGGTCATTAACTTCAGACTATCTTCTCTTTTGCAGGGGTGGTTGCATGCCAATTTTTTTTGGTGTAAAATATCATAATTATTATATTTTGTTACCTGTGTATGATTAAAAATTATTGGAGTGTGAGTTTGATATTTTTTGAAGATCTAAATATTCAAGCTTGGTAAAGAAAAATCATGTCAGATAATATTAGTCCAGAACAAAATGAAGAGACAGTTGCTAGATTGTGGGCTATATTGAAAAGAAAGGGTGATGGGAAATGTTATTGTCCTTGCAATAATTGCAAGGGCTTAAAGACGAGAAGACTTTTAATGACAACAACTGAGAAACATTGTAGGCAGCATGGTCATGTTGAAGGGGGGTATGATTATCGTCCATTGGTAAGTTGTTCATTATATGTGTTTATATTGATTGAATTTGTAAATATTTATATTGTTTTAACATTTGATATATATAAAAAATCACTTGATCATGATCATGGTTTATTTGTGTTTGTCATTATTATAAAGGTGGGGCACCCTAGGGCACACAATATGAATTATCATAGCCTGAAGAATGTGATTTTGCAAGCGGAGGAACATGGAGCTATGAATATCGAAGATGAAGTTAATGCTCCTATGGAAGAAGATGATCATGCACCATAAAACACAATTGAAGATGATGGTACAAATACATTGATCCATGACACATGTAGTGGCACATCTGATCACATTGATCGAGATGACTTTGATGATGTTCATAATTTACTTGTACTTGAGAAGGCATACGAGCCCCTTTATGAAGGCTCCCAAACAACTCTTCTCTCTGTTGTATTGTTGTTGGTTAACTTGAAGGTTATAAATGGTTTATCCAACATAGCAATCTCACGGATGTTAAGGTATGTCATATATGTCATCTTTTTTCATCTATTTTAATTGTTGTTAGTTCATCGCTAGTAAATAAAGGATGAAGTATGTACCATTAATATTCTTTATATTAAGAAATTATTTTTTTTTGTAGATTGATTGATGAATTTTTGTTACCACCATCAAATATTTTACCTCGCTCATACCGAGATTTATCTAGCATTATGAAAGATATTGGAATGGAGTATCAAGCAATAGATGCATGTCCCAATGATCATATTATATATCATAAACAACATGAATCTTCAACAGAATGCCCGAAATGTCATATCAGTAGATATCGAACAGATCAACTAACAAAAAAGGTGCCTCGCAAGGTTCTTCATTATATTCCCATTATTCCACGTATGCAACAATTATTTAGGTGTGAAAACGTAGCGCAATTTATGGACTACCATGCACGAAATAGAAGTGGAGATGAGATTCTTCAAATCCCTGCGGATGGTTCTGCATTTAGGGACATGGAGGAAAAATGGCCACACTTTAAAGAAGAACCTCGTAATCTCAGGCTTTCATTGGTAGCGGACGGTGTCAATGCATTTGGAGAGCTGAGATCTATTTACTCGGTGTGGCCTGTTTTTGTTATCAACAATAACATTCCTCCATGGATGTCAATAAAGAGGGAGCACATAATGTTGGCAATGATTGTTCCAGGTATTTGTTTACATCAATTTTCTTTAACGTAGTAGCATCTCATTTGCTTATTTGTTGCATAATGACTTATATGTTTTTTCATTTAATAGTCATGTACATGAATTTATATATATTACAGTAAAATGGTTATAATAATTATGTAATGTTTATGTTCATTCAACTAGGTAAGTACCAAGTTAAAGATATGAATGTATATATTGAGCCTCTTATCGATGAGTTACTAAAGTTATGGAATGACGTCACTATGTATGACGTATCTAGACCAATAGGACAAATACAATTTCAATTCCATGCAATGCTTGTATGGACAATTGATGATGCCCCAGGGCTAACACATTTTTCTAGTATGTTATAACATTCAACCGCATGACTTTAATGATATTTAATTTTATGAATTAGATATCACGCATGTTTTTTAAGTAATCTATTCACTATATATAATTATAAAAATTGACATATTTAATCCAATTATATATGATTTGCAGGTCTTCAAACAAAGGGAAAATTTGTATGTCCAATTTGTGGTCCAAAGATGAAATCTCCTCGTTCAACAAGTTTAGGAAAGCAGGTGTTTGATGAGTATAGGCACTTCCTCCACATAAATCATAAGTATCGAACTATTGAAAAATATCTTTTCAATGGGAAAGAAGAGACTACATCAAAACCACGAAGAATGACACCTCACCTATGGAAGTTGGAATATAATATAATTAATCGTCAAGGTTATACATCGGATCAAATTGTTTATCTATCATTTATGATATGTTTTGAATTTATATTTTTATATTATGTTGTGTTTACTCATGCTGTAATTGACAATGATTTCCATTGTTAATTTGTTTAACTTATATGCTTCATGAAGGTCATCAATGCATTAATGGTCGGCTTCCACAGGGACTGAAACATTATCCCAGACAATTTAGTAGGTTGCCCTACTATGAGCAGCTACAAATTGTGCATTTGTTTGATACAATGCATATCGGAAAGAATATGACAGAAATGTTACGGAAAATATTGGATGGAAGGCATGACAAAGAAAAAATTGTCAAAATTTGTAGTGACATTCAGGAAGCCAGTCATGCAATGAAAAATGTCATTCAATTAAATAGAGATGGAGACCAAATTAATATAAGTGCCCTTCCTTGGTTATTAATGGAGCAACAAAGCAATGCTATAAAACAAGTCATACGAAAAATTCGATTTCCCACAGGATTTGCTGTGAATATAAACAATATCATAACAAAAAAAGGTGAATTTGGGTCAGGGATGAAAATGCATGATTGGCATACCTTCATTAATGTAATTATTCTGGTATATTATATATATATATATGTATACTGCATGTACTTTTCAGTGTATTATGTTTACTACTTTTGGAAAAATATTAATGAAAAGATCATTTTATAATTGCTGCAGTACGTTCTACCTCTATCTCTCCCAGACAACTTTGACAACAATGTCAAGCAAGTTGTATATGATCCTGGAAAATATATGAGGTAAGTAGCGATATTTGTTCAATTCGTTGTATATTTTTGTTAAATCTTGTTAATATATTTGTGCCTTGAATCACTTGTAGATGGATGTCATCTAAAGCAATCCATAAAGAAGATATAAATTATTGGAAGAGAAAAATTCCTCGTCTAATATGTGAAATGCAAAATTTTCTACCTTCGACATTTTTCAATGCACAAGAACACTACCTCATACACCAAGTTGACGAGATTGAATTGTGTGGACTTGTACACACAAGGTCAATGTGGATGGTTGAGAGGCACTTGAAATTTTTGATGGCTTTGGTTAGACAAAGAGCACATCCTGAGGGTTCTATGGTGGAGGGATATATGACATACCAGACCATGGTGTACATTATTGAATATCTTCCTATGTTTGCAGAAAAGATCCATGTAGATCGCATTTGCGATCCCAACTCCATTAAAAAATTCGAAGGGGAGTACCTAATGGGGAAAGGTAGATTGAGGAAAGTGACAGGTAATTATAAGATGGTCATGGAGATTAATTAGAATACATTTTACATTTGGTTTTTATGTATATTGTACTTATTTAATTATTAATCTTTCAATATTCATCAATTATAAATTAAGGTCGTATACCATGGTAATTAACTAATTATACGTCATTTGTGAATTTTTTTTTTTTTTGGTACAGTTGGTCGAGTGTGGGATGCACTACATTTGTACGTCGCAAACAATCTTGATTAGATGACGGTATGGATTGACGATGTCAAAAATCTGGTCGCGCATTAAAATGGGAAGGTGTGGTTTCATTGGTTAAAGAAGCTCATCGTAATGGAGATTCCAATGTTACACCAAGGGAAATTGATTTAGTATATGGTTTAAGAGATAAATAGGTATGTATAAATATATTAATCACCCATATTATTTAATTATTTTCAATTATATTGATGTATATATATATTGAGATTTTTTTTTCTTTGCATACATTCGGCGAAGAATATATATGTTTATCAACTGACGATATTGGAATAAGTTTTACATGCTTGACATAGTGCAGGTGAAACACCACAAGGCTATGTGCTGCAATGGTCGTAAATTTCGAATCAAAAAGTTGGATGACACGAAGAGAACTTGTGATTCTAGGATAACTGCAGTCTTCCAGGTGACTAATGTTTCATCTAGAAGCGACATACATCCAGAAGTCTCAGAAAATCAATACTATGGGATTTTGGATGATATACTTGAGTGTGACTTTAAGTCCTTCAAATTAGTTATGTTTGTTGTCCTATGGTACAAGCTACGATTGAATGAAAATGATCCTGAGAGAACTGTTATTGAACATTATAATGGATTTACCATGGTTAATGCAGGGTATTTTGAGCGAGCTGGAAATGAGCCCTATATTCTTCCAAGCCAATGTGAGCAGGTATTTTACTCAGAGGTTCTAGGTAAAGCAGGTTGGTCATATGTTGTTAGACATGATCCAAGAGGAAGGCCGGTAAAGTATAATGTGGTGGAAGAAGAAGATACTGAAGAAATTGAAGATGATGTAGATGATGATCAGGATCAACAGTTAGTTGATAATGTGCCTGACAAAGATATTGAAGAGGAGGATCTAGATCATGATGATGTAGGAGTTAATGTTCATGAAGATGATATTTGTGTGGATGATGATATTATTGAAACTGATATCAATGATGATGATGATGATACGACCAATCCTTACAATTTTGAATCTGGATCAGATGATACAGACAAAGAGTTGGATGAAGAAGAAGATCAATGACATTGAAATGTATGAGTTATGTGATTGTATTATCTATTTGATATTAATTTCTTGATAGAATTATATTTGACTTATGTGGTTACATAATTAATTTATGATGTTTTTAATTTTAATTATATTAGAATATGTTCAGTTAACAGATGTAAAAAATAAAATGGATAAACCAAAAGATGAAAGTGTGAGACCACTACCTTGTTGGGTGTATGGAGTCTAATGAAGATCTATAAAAGTGTAATATATGATGACAATAATTCAAAGTGTTTGGCACACAGATATAGTTTATAACTTATATAAATGTGCAAGTAAATGACTGACAAACTTTACTTGAGATAGAATGACAATCCTAGTTATGTGATTCTTCTTATTGATCCAATTAATACTCTTCAGTTACTGTGATTGACTAGAAGGGTTTAATATATACTTGAAAGAACCAAATAATCACATCACACAAATACAACAAATATGTATCGGTAAAGTGAATATATTTATATGCTTCATATATCAATTTAGACAATAGAAAAGCATCAAAATGGAGACAACCGAATAATTGTATAATTCCACAAACAACTGATACCAAAATTAAGCCTCAAGTTCAGACATCTTCATTAACTTCATCAAAATTCATACATGCATCTGAGTCTTTTAAAGGAAAGTTTCATTGCAAACTATCTACTGTATCTTTCTCCTATCCACCTATATCTGTTTTACATTATGAAACAGATATAAATATATCAAAATTGTGAAAGGGCGCGTCCTTTGAGAAATGTATTTTGCTTAACAACAATAAAAAACTAGAAATTATGCTCTATTAAGCCATAAATAGATGTTTTGACAGATAATCTCGGTAAGCTGGCCGCTTGTGTGTATCAACATCCTCTAGTGCATTCCTTATGGCTATCTCCATTTCAAACATCTTCTCATTCTATTCACATGCCCTGTCCATTGTTAAATCATTACCTCTGGCTGTCTCCAAATTTTTTTGCATCATCGTCTGGCATTCCTTCATCCATCCTATGGTAATAGACATTGTTTTACTCCCCTTTGGTTAAGTACTTGTCCACCCATCTCTGATACTCTTCATCTGTTGGCCAGTGAAAATTCACGAACCTCATTCACCTTAGTATTGTAAGGTGTGTACTTCACTGCAACCTGATTGGCTTCCCTTTCAAAAAACTCTAAGAATGTGCTGGTGTTAATTATCTTATCCATACTATTTACCAGCAAATCATAGTTTGAATCATCACAAATCGATTTGATTTGTGCATTGATAACTTCTTCTGCCCCATCCTGCCACTGTTGCAATGTCTTAACATTTCCTTATGCATCAATAATGTCTGGAAAAAATGTGTCATTCCAGTCATCAAAGCTCTTTATCAGCTCCCTAATTCTTCTACTAAAATCATCAGGTAGGGCCTGGAATCGGCTCAATGATTTTACAAAGTTTTGAGTAGGCTTCAATGACTAGGGCTTGTTGTCCACATGAAACCTAGAAGCTTTGTACATAATATCCAGATTGTTGGCCCTAGGGATCCATTTCTCAACCAAAGGAAAAACTATTTCCCGATCCCTATTGATATTTTTTATTCCATCCAAGAATAAAGAATACAAAGAATGTATAGATGGTAATTTACCATCAACCTTTTCATTAATATGCCTCAAAACTGTGTCAACCACCTCACTTTGTTTGGTAATTGCATCATCCTCACTTGCCTTTAAGGCAGCCTGTAATTATGTGATCCTATTCAACATTTGCTTCTTGGTGGGATCCACAGAATATTCAAAGTCTTCTTCAACTGGCCTTGGTGTAGGACTGAGAGTAGGTGCCTGGATGGGGGACCTTGGAGTTGAAACAATTGGAGTAGTATGGGGGACCGATCTTTCAATAGAAGGTAATGCTCTGATACCAGGAGCACTGGAGGATTCTCCCACCTGCCCATATTTCAACCTATCTACTTCAGATTGCAGCTCAACATTCCTTTGCTGCATCCCACTATATTTTGCAATTATCATATTATATTTCTCCATTAGACTCTTCTTTTCAATCTCTTCTCTCTCAACAGTCTTTTGGGCCAGTTTGGCCACATTCACTGTCAGGCTTGTAGCTTATGTTATTGAAGTTTCAAAAGCTCTCTTGATGATTAGCCCTCCCCTTAGGTGTGGGCTAATATCAGTTACATTTGGCTTTCTACCCTGGGGTGCCAATGCCCATATGGCCAGAGTTTCATACTCCTCACTGAAGGTAGAGTCCTGCAGAGCTGCCTTAACCTCTTCTTCACTGTTTTGTATGGGGTGCTTGGACTGTAAGATAGCATTGAATGCAACTGCATCAGTTACGTCCCATTCAGGAAAAAGTAAGACACCAGCCTGAGTCACAAGTCTTCTTCCCTCTTTAGGAGTGATGCCTTTGAATTCTTCCATTAATTCGGCCTTAACCTCATCATCATTCTCCTGCTTAGACCTATTAGGTCTCAATTCTCTCCTACTCTTGCATTTGTTCTGGTACTCTTCTAGTTTCATCCTCCAAACTAGTTGCAAGAATACAGGAGTCTTTACAAATACATCATCATCCAAGAATGCCTTGCAGGCCTCCATCCTAGCATCTTGTACACATTGCCCCTTTACATCCATGTTAGAAAGCACCAATTGTCTTGATCTAGGAGGGGAAGGGATACCAACCTGCATGTCTTGATCAGTCACAATTATCTCATCCATTAGAGTTTCCTCCGTTTCCTCAACTCTTTGCCTCTTAGGGCTTGGCTCTGATGGTAACACTACAAGATCACCTCTTGGTGGTGAATCTAGATCCACAATCCTTATCCCTCTGGGTGCTCTGATCCTTGGACCCAACTGTGATGATGCTTGCATGACTTGTTTTCCCTTCTTATCCCCTTCATCCTCATCACTGCTCGCATTCCTCTTTCTCTTGTATAGAGGCCTGTCAATTGGTAGCTGATAAGCTAGCCTTGTTTCTTCAGGCCTCACATCCAATCTTTCTATACCAAAATCTAATTCCAAACTGACCCTCTTGGTCATCAAGGTGCCCAGGATACTTTTGAAATTAGCTATTAAGAAGTCTATTCTCTTGTGAAATGGAGTGAACTCCATTAATGGATCATATTTTGAATCCATTTTATGTATTATAGCCAACAACTTTTCATATGCAATCCATTTTTCTTTATTCGATTCCTGCCTATTGAAATCAAAATCATTTCTGATTTGGTCCTCAGGAAAGTTGAATTCATGTGCAAATTTTCCACCTTTAATTTGTTGTTTGAACAATGCAAAGAATCCCTCAGGGTCATGCTGTCTCCTAGGACTATTGCTCAAATTGAAGACATCAAAAAACCTTCCGAAGTGGACCCATCCTCCCTTGGAATAGACAAAATCAGAAACAACAGTGTATTCAGGGAACAAAGTCCCTTTTCCTTTCTTTGTTAGGTTGTCCTCATGAATACAACCTAGTTTCCATATTACTTCGGCAAACCCCATCCTTGATGGTACATTAAAAGGGAGGATATGAGGGGTTCCCTGGAAACCATACACCCTGAAAACAGTGCTTACAGGGTACAAGATGATATCACCCCAATTGTGACACACTTTTAAATTAGGCTTCATCACCTTCGGTCAGAGGAAGTCATGCAAATCTTCAGGGACTCTTGGCACATTTACCACCAACTGAGCCCTGAGTTTGGAGGCAAAACAGTTATCAAACTACACAAAGCTGACACCTCCCCTATTGTAAGAAAAATTTGCACTCCACACCTGTACTGGTAACCTTTCTCAATTCACCTCCTGCCTCAACTCCATGTTTTCTGAGAAGAAAACAACATTCTTGTATAGGAACATATGCATCAACAAGGAGTACTAGAAAAAAGGAGTACCAGTATCCCCCACATGCAGCTTCATCAAACCCTCATGCATCTTCTCTGACATGAATGATGTAAAGTCATATACCACAAAGAAGTTGGGATGCTAAATCTAGGCTCCCATAAACATGTATGCAACTGGCATCATAGTATTACGGCTGAACCCTAAAATTTGGCACAATGAATAAAATGTTGCTAGGAAGTGATTGGCAAAACAGCTTAGCCTGAGAGGCTCCTGGTCATTTGGGATGATAAGAATTGTTGAACTACCTGCCCTAGCCAGGTGAAGAGGAAGCAACTTCAATCTAAAAAGAGGCTTTGACCTTTTGTACTCCTTCATCTTCTCAAAATCTATTTGGACTAAGAAAGGGCTATACTTAGTCAAATAAAAAATCTGCCGAATCTCATCTGTATTTAGGCTTAGCATAATTCCACCATCATTATCCCTTATGACCCTTGTCACAGGATCATACCGTCCTGCCACTGCTCTGAGCAAGTCAACATCAGGGAAGACATTTGGCACTGTTAGTTTCCCCATGTCATATCTCCAGGCATTAGAGAAGGGGTGAGGTAAGTTTCGCGGTCCATACCATAGCCTAAAAATTTCAAGACCAGTCATAGGAATCCTGGCATCCGCAATGTTATAATTTTTGCATAGTAGACCTTCGCCTAGGGTCTTTCCATTCATTAAAACGAAACCACTCTTCATGTCATTTGTTGACAATGGGAGTTGATCCAAGAAGTCATCATACAAATTCCTCTTCAAATAATCAACATGGCCAGAGTGCTGCTTTGGTGGTGCCATCTTAAATAACTAGGGCTTGTTTTAAAAAAATCAAATCCTTGAAGAAACTAGGGGTACCCAAAACAAAAAAATACAACACAATTGTGCAATTCCAATAATTCAAACGAACGAGTAACCCTATGACAATAATTAACAAAACCCCTTGACCAGCACAATAGAACCCTTCACAAAGACACAATCAAATTAACCCAAGAGTTTAGAAAATAACTCACGGGATTTCACGCCTTGTAGAGAACCAAACTTCACGGTGATCGCTTTAAAATATTTATCTCTAGCTCTGAACTGCTTGGAAAATATTTGAATGCTTTTGTGATGAAGCTAGAAAAAGAGCAGATACTTTATGTCGATTGAATTGAGGTAGTAGACATCTCGTCCACCATTAAAGCTCATTTGCATGCTGTCCCAATGGCTCCAATTGCATTTGGTGTGAGTTTAAACTTCAACCGTCAATCTTTTATTTTTGTCAGATCATCGAACGACCATCTTCAAAAGGGCTAACAAAATCTCCATGTCAGCATCCAGGGCCCACCGCAAAAGAAATGCCAAAGGAATACACGTGGCGCCCACCCGTGATATCGCGATCACTAAACAAATTGCATCTTTGGATCATGCAATGGTGGGCAACCATTGATTCCTACCATCGGCAATCGTGTTCACTCACAGTAGTCAGCAACACCAAACATAACCGTTGAACAACTTTTTACCAAGATTATAACATCACCGTCGATCTTGAGCACGTGCATCTTGTAGCTATTTTAGTAACCCACTTTATAACCTATTTAAGTCCGACACAAATATTTAACGCTTTATTAATCCTTTTTCGGCATTGGCAACTTGGAACACGTGGCGCTCGCCTGTGATATCGCAATCACCAAACAACTAGTAGTGATGTCATCACGAGATCATGGGGAGCGGTCAGGATCAATCGTAGGAAGATCGACGGTCATTAAAAACACAGCAGTTAGCATCACCAAACATAATCGTCGAGCAACTTTTTACCAAGATTATAACATCACCGTCGATCTCAAGCACATGCATCTCACAGCTATTTTAGTATCCCACTTTATAATATATTTAAGTCTGACACAAATATTAAATGCTTTATTAATCCCTTTTCAGCATCGGCAACTTGGGACACGTGGCGCTCGCCTGTGATATCACAATTGCTAAACAACCAGCGGTGATGTCATCGTGAGATCGTGGGGAGCGGTCAGGATCAATCGTAGGAAGATCGACGGTCATTAAAAACACAGTAGTCAGCAGCACCAGACATAACCGCCGAGTAACTTTTTACCAAGATTATAACATCACCATCGATCTCGAGCACGTGCATCTCGCAACTGTTTTAGTAACCCACTTTATAACGTATTTAAGTCTGACACAAATATTAAACACTTTATTAATCCCTTTTTGGCATCGACAGCTTGGGACACGTGGTGCTCGCTCGTGATATCACAATTTCCAAAAAACCAATGGTGATGTCATCGCGAGATCGTGGGGAGCGGTCAGGATCAATCATAGGAAGATCGATGGTCATTAAAAACACCCCCTGCAAAATAAAACAACTATTAAAAAGTCAGGCGAAATAACCTTTTTGCGTGTGCAGATTGCGTGGCCGTCGAATGAAGTGATTTCAAAATTGACCGTTGCTCGTAGACCTCGCAAGGTTTCTGCTAACATCACAAATATGGTGCAAGGCGTGCGAGATTCTACCATCTGTCACATTTGATGGTGGGGACAAGTGTTGCTCGTTGATCGATTATGAAGGCTGATGTCAACAACTGTTTCCATATCGACGCATCGTGGTCGTTCCTCGCTGACCTTACAGAATTAAAACTGCAGTTTCAATAATACTGCAATGTGTGTAATTTGGTGATGCATGGACTACGATGCTGTGCGCTAATAACAAAGGTGGGGCCCATTTCCATGCTGATGTGGTGCTCGGTAGGTGAATATCTTGTCCGTTTGGTGACTGGAGGGAGAATGTGGCATTTTCAAACTATTTTGACTAAATCTAAGCCGTTCTCCTGGCCAACGTTACGATTGATCAATAGCTCGTATTTAAAAATAAACTGGTATTGTACAATAGCCATTTTATCTCGCACGAGTGAATAGTAATGATGGAGTTCAACTTTGCCTGCATAATTAAATGCTAAAATTTGCGAATTACTATTTCAGTTCTGTATCTCTACATTGAGGAAGAATTGCTTGGTATCAATTGAAGCAAGTTGTGGTTACAATTTCTCAATTTCGCTGCCCTGGATGTTCTGCAATTGAAACCATAAGTAGCACGTACACCATTTCTTGTAAATTCAGAATATTTTATGGTTGCTTGCTAGGCAATTCGTGATTGTTTCATATCTCTGTTCTTGAAGAATTGATTGAATAGATTCGCTTTTAGAGCTTGTCTTGATAATTGCTAGGGTTTTTTGAATATTGAAGAATTTTCTGTTAAGGCTAAAAGAGAAAATTGTAATTATTTGCTATCTAAAAATAAGAAAACCCTAGTTCAAATTATCATTAGTCTAGTATAAATGGCACCCAAGGCCCAAAGTTCTAGTTCTGAAACCACTACCAGGTCTTTCTTCCAAGATATTATTGATTTGTTACAACCCTCTACTAGCAAGAAGCAGGAGGGAAAAGTTTTGTTATATGGGCCTCGAATCTTGGAAGGATCGATAGACAAGCAATGTGCAATTCAAGATGTCGAGTTACCATACACCAGGTGACAGTTGTTCTCCAATTGGTTTGGGAACAGGAATTTGTCGGTTCCTTTGTGTAACCCTTGGAGGTTAGACCTGGGTAAATTGGTGGTTCCTAATGTTTATATGGATGTAGATCTTTTAAAGGACATTGCTACTAGATATGACCCTGTGGCCCGAATTGTCAGAAGACATGCTGGTGTGCAGATGATTAAGATAACCAAAGAAGAAATTGTAGAAATTTTCAAATTGCAGGAATGGAGTCAGGATATGGTTCCTGTCGACTTGGAGGTTTTTAGACAAGAATACAAAAATACTAGGGGTTTGTTCAGAACATCCTTGTTAATACCTCATTTGGCAGTCTCAAGAAGAGGAAAAAATTAGAAAAAGGTAGTAATTGGCAGGAATGAGTCCGAACCTTTTCTTGTGGGCTATTTCGCCAGTTATTTCAAAAAGACTATTTGTGCTTTATGTCAAGTTTTGGGAGTCAGCTTAAAGAAAACCTTTTCTACCGATATTATGTATATGGCAGTAAATCTCCAGCACCCAAGTTTTAATGTAATATATGATTTTTCCACTTATTTGGTAGAGAAGATGCACACATGTCTGGTATCCCTAAAGAAGGGAAAGAATTGGGTTGGATTCAGATGGATTTCCTTGTTAATCCACATGTTTCTGTATAGGGGTCAGGCTGTGTTCGAAAAAGATACGAAATTAAAGAAGGAAGGAAACATTGAAATGCCTTTCCAATATTGGATTAGAATTCTTGACATGCATGATCATGAGTTTGATTATGTAACTTTCCATAATGTCTTTGGATCTAAATTAAGGGAGGCTCTGGTTCGTGACCCCCCAAGGATCCCAAAAGAAATTTATGAGTTCTTGAGGCCGATGGAGAGAAGGCCTGAATTGAACATAATGTACAATTGGGGAGACATTTTCCCCTATCGTAATACCATAGTTTTCAAGGTTTTTGGCACTAATGTCAATCCAAAGGTTCTTCCAACGGAGGTGCCCCTTAGAATTGGATTTTTGGTTATCATGAGACAGTTGGGGGGCGCTCAAGAACTACACTTGCCAGCTGAACAAAAGAAAGGTTATTTCTTCCCTGAATATACATCATTTGCTGATTTTGTTATGGCAAAGGGAGGATGGAAGGAGTTGCATCAATTACTTGGGCCTTATAGGCAAAGGACTATGCACCCCAGGAATCATGATCCTGAGGGTTTTATCTCTCAAATGAAGGCAAAACATCGGACAGGAGCTTTTGTCCACAACTTCTACTTTCCTGAGGACATCATTAGGAATATTTTTGATTTGAATTACAAGATGATAGAAAGGCACTATACATTGCCTACTCTAAAATGGTAAAAAGTAAGCAAGAGAAAATACCTAGTTTCAATCCCATACCTAATGCTAAAGATGAGTTTAGCAGGGAAATGTATACTATTGATAATTTTGAGAGCTTGGTTGGGGTTTCGAAATATGAAAAGGTTGTGGAAGAAAGGGGAAAATCACAAACCATCAAGGAGTACCCTGAGGTAAAGGAAGAGGAGAGGCCTACTTATCAGCCCCAAAAGAAGATAAGGGTTTTTTCTAGAAGAAAGGGAAGTAGGGATGAAGAGGTTGCTAAAAATATTGCACCATCTTCTTCAAGGTAGTTAGTACCAAATGTTGTTGATTTGGATTCTCCTCCAAGTTTTTCAGAACATGCTTACCCACCATCACCAAAGAGGTAGAGGGTTGAAAGGGTAAAGATTTTTTATTGTGATGGTGATGAGGATGATGACATTATTGTCACTCCAGATGAAATGCATCCTTAGATGCCATTGGACCCAGTTGACATTGCAACAGGTTCAGGTACAGTTTCTTTGAGGTTAGGAACAGATGAAATCAAAGGAATAACAAGCAATGATGACTTTAGAATAGAAGCCTGCATAGAGTTCATGATGGATGACTCTTTTATTCAAACTGATGCTTTTAAAGATTTTGTGTGGAGAGCACATATTGCATTATATGCTAAGAAGGTGGCACATGAGAGAAGTATGCATCTAGAGCTCCTAGAGAAGGTAATTCAAGCTAAGGTCAAGGAACAGATGAGAGAAAGATTCAAAGCAATAACAGCATAGCAGGGCCAGGAATTGGTACAAAAAAGTGGAGTATTGCTACTCCCAGAATGGGATATCGCTGATGCTGTGGTGTTTGACACAATAAGAAGGGATAATAAGCCACTTCTTGCTACTGAAGAGGAGGCTACATTTGAACTCAAGGGATCGACCTTTAGTGAGGAATGAGATGCATTGGCAATCTGGTCTCTATCTACTAGCTCTAAAAAACCAATTGTTGCAGAACCTTCTGACTTCAGTGGTCACTTGGTTGTGAGGAGAGTTGCTGAGACCCCAGCATTGGAAGTTGCCGATATGGTCGTGAATGTTGCCAAATTCACTAGAGCAACTATTGAAGATTTGACCAAGGAGTGGGATACTCTGAAAGGCCAATATAATGACATTATTAATGAATATAATAAGAGTCAACAAAAGGTAGCAGAGTTAGAAATTGAATTGGATTTATTGAGGCAACAAATGGATACCATGAGATCTCAAAAGCAAGCAAGTTCTAGCCACACTGTTCTTGACCCACCAATAGAGCAGTCTCAACCTCCTGCATAAGCACAGTCTTTGGCTATTGTTCCATATAATATGGGACAAATGCCTATCACTATTGAGAGGGCTATTAGCCCTAGAGGGGGACTTTCTAGGGAGAAACTGATTCATCAGGTTGAAGAATATAAGGAGATGGTAAAGCAAATCTAGGATGCAACAGGGAGAAACAATGTAGTGATAGTGGACACTGTTTTGAAACATTTAAACTGAACGGTCCTGAGTAAGCTAAACAGTGTTCATGCAAATTATGTCCTAATGTTGCAAGCACTAAAAATGTTTCCAAGGGATAAAGAATTGGCCATCTCATTGCTAAAAAAATGGAGCCCTAGAATGGAGAAGTTGAGATTCATGGCAGTAGGGGCAAAACAACATGGTGATAAATATCCTACTATTATTGCAACATATCAATTGGTCAAGGGAATTGTTGAGGAAAAGTTTCAGGGTTTTGCCGCCCCAATGGAATCCAAGATTAAATTGCTGAAAGATGTGTATGATGGAAAGGATCTGACCCCATTGCCTCATATTTTACATAATCAGGATGAAATCAAACCCCTACAGGTTTGGAAGGAGCAAATGAACAATATAATGATGTCTCAAACACATGAGATATGCAAAAATGCTGACATTCGCATTCTAGAGAATACATTGGAAAAGTTGTCTTTTGTTATAAGTTTCTTAGAGAACTTTGATAAAAAGGCCACATCGATAATGGTAAAGTATGCTCCCTATCGAAACAAGGTTGATCAGGTTGTGGCTTTCCAGTGGACTTCCGCGAAGGAGTTTGAATTATGGAAAAATGTGTTCACTGATGAACTGGAATTATGAGTGTTATAGTCGAGAATTGCAACTTGGTCATGTACAATATAGGTCTGGCCTTAGATATTATATTCTAAAATTGCATTCTCATTTTGAATCCAAGTACAGGGTGCTGAGGTGGAGTTAATACTATAACGACTAAGGATGCCTTCCATGTATGGGGAGCGGCCTTTGGAGCAATGTTTTCTTTCCTCCTTATCAACTAATGATGATCTTTGTCCTATGCTCTCCTCTCGCATAATAGGATTGTAACTGAATCAGGAGTTAGCGGTCCAATTACAAATGGATATGTGTACTCTCCAACCTAAAGCTTGTTGGCTCCCTTGTTTTATAAAAGGGAATTCTGGGCCGAGAGAGTGGTCGGTTGAAATATCCAAGATATGAGAAATAAGAGTCTAGTAATATAGAGAGTATGAATTGTAAGTCCACATTTTAAAAAGTTTTGAGTTAGATTGGAGAACTTTGTTAATCATGGGGTTTTTGAGCATGTTTTTATCAAACTTGTGAATATTTGGAGTTTATTTTGTCTCCTATTGTGTTATGTTACATGGATTATTAATGAAATATCAATCAAAGATGATTTTAATTGATTTTCATTTGTTCTTTGCTGTGAATTATGTTTAACTACAACTTTGGTTCAAAGGATCGGTTAAATGCTTCAGTTAACCAGTAAATTCATGCAATATAACAAATAGGATTCATAACAGAGTAATAAACTCAGGGATAGATATATGGGTTGTAATGCAATTCATAATAGATCATAAGTGTTCAAAATGAAATTTACCCTATAGTTCAGTTTTCTCTTTTGGCTCCTTGCACTGGGATATGGCACTGGAATTCTGATTATGTTTTATTCTCGTATGTTTTGTGTTATGGCATCAGGATATTTTACTCAAACATTTCCTATCAATTTACTTTATGTGAAGTTTGCGATTCTCTATTAAATGAACATGAGTCTTTTTTAAGGAATAGCCAATTTCTTGAAGGATTTGATCCTTTAACATTAATTGGGGATCTATTTGTTGCTTACCTATGTGCAAATTAAATGAATTGTTTAAATGATGCATGTTAAGAGCACATGTTAGGGAATACCCTCTTGGATTTAATAGAGTCTGAACTGTAGGAGAATTAGCCTCATTGCTATTCTCGTAAAGTTGGCCATACTGTTCCTAGTCTTTTATTATTGAATGTGGGGAGTTCATAGGAGCTTCTAGGAAACATGTGTGGGTTGCAGTAAAAAAATGCCAACAGTTTCAATTGAAAACATGATCTATTGAGTAATTACAAAGAATTCATAATTTGAAATTCTAGATTTTGACAACATGATCTATTGACAATTAGGAAGTATTTTTCACATTGTGTCAAATTTTGATATTGTTATCAGGATTCAATTATGTAGTTTTACAAGTCAAACTCATTGACCCATGTTTCATGAGTAGTGTTTCACAAGAACCCATCTCTCATGATAATGAATGGTCCACTTAGCACTCATTGCGTCTAAATGATTCTCAAAGCGATGAAGCACTAGGCCTTCCTAGGAGGTCACCCATCCCAACATTACATTATCCATGATTTTATTAATAATTGATCATTTTGGATTTTGACAAACTTGACACACAAATGACAATTTCACAATGAACTTAATGTATCACAATTAAGTTTCAAATTGAGTAACACAAATGAAACTAAAAAAATTGTGAGATTGTTATGAGGGTAGTGATGCAACTTTTCTAATTAGAGTGTATTCCATGAGATTAAAATTCTTTGAGATATTTTGTCAAATAGTTCACAAGATTTGTCTATCCTCCCACATTTTACATAGATTTGAAAATGGAGTCTACAACCACAATATTTGAGCAAATTCATCTTCATATTATGCTTTGATGGATGTTTATACCTTGTTCCAAATCTCCCATATTAAGGAAATCAACAAGGATTTTGGTGAAGGTTTTTAAATTTGTCTATGCATCTACGAATTGCATTTGATTGAAAGTTTCTAAAACCTTTTAAAAAAATCCATTATGTATATTCTACAATCATTATAGTCCACAATTTCACATTTATTTGGTTTTGCATTTACCAATTGTATATGCTTGAATTTTCCTACTGAATTTTCAATGTAGATCCATTTTGTGTATATCTTAATTACAATATGTTGGTGTTTTTTCCCACATAGGATTTGCAATGCTTTAAGAGGTAGCCAACCTCCATTATAAATAACTACAAAGGCTAGTGGCCAACTAACAAGAGTCAGTCAAAGATTGATATCTCCTACACTTTTGGCTCTGTGAAACCAAGGTGGGTAAACCCAAGTGTGTTCATAAGAATGTTTCATGATTGGTAAGAACACTTCTTCTTACAGATGCAGTCCCCACTAACACTAACAAACAGTCATTACCCTAGTTGTGGCAAAACCAAAGAATAATAACATGTATCCCAAAGCAAGGAGACTGAAAATTATCATAAGATCTATATCCCAAAAAGAGATAGCGGTTGATATTTGTTAAAATGTTCGGGTATTGAATCACCGTGCTTAGAGTCACAGTCCTATACCTGAAAGGAATTTACCAATACTATCTAGTGCCTCATCCATTGGGTGGGAGTCATATAAAACGTAATTCAAATGAAATTGAACTTATCACCATAGTGCTTTGCTACCATGAGATTTTTCAGTTTATTAAAACAATACTCATTAGTGAATCCTGAGCATATAACCATAAACATGCAATTTGTGTTCAAGCATTTGATTAACTCATTAAGTCAAAGCAAGAGAACAAATTACACTTTCAACTACACCATTGAAACTGAATGAACAAACCCTTGATAAATCCATTCATAATCCATGGCCCATACACAGGAGAGCAAACTATCTTAATTTTTTTAGATTTCTTTCGATATCAGTAATTACAAAAGCATAGTATACTTATTTCATACTATTCCCAACCTAGCATGATTTCCTACATAATACCTTCAAAATATTGCATTACCACTAACTGTACCTATTCTAAGCCTTCAGACCCAAAAAAAACTACAACCCTTAACAATGAGCCATCAAATCTCCTTTATAGGATAGGAGAGCAACAAAACAATAGGCTACATTGTTCATTCCAAAATTGAATTTAATTTAGAATGAAATTAAAATTGACATTCCTCATCATTAGAAAAAACCTTAATCAGTTCAAGGAATCGAAACAATTATACCATTGTAACCAACCGAAGCTAAAGACAAAAGAGCTTGGCAGGCACGCATACATCCACAGCAACACACCACCCAAAACTAACACACCCAGTAACTGCAACTACTTGCAAGACACACGGCCCCGGTAGAGGCGACCGCTCCTAGTCCTTGCTTCAGGAAGAAGCGAGACCAACTTCCTTTTATTTGCTTTAACACATGATCTAGTAGCATTGCACGACGCCATCACAGTTATTGGGGCAATTGCGAGGGTCTCTTCATTGACCCCCTATAGCTCGGTCATGGATGCCAAGTAACGTGGGTAGTCTAAGTCAATTTCAGACCCATCACCGTCAGAACCAGAAGACAACACTAGTGGAGACTTGGAGCTCCCCGTCCCTTTAAAATTAGTATCATGGACAACCTCGAGCTTTCTAAGGAGAGGTTGTACCCCGTCAGGCTGCAAATTTCTCACGCCGAGTCTGGTCTTTCTGCGCATAGCCGAATGGTCGATTGCAAAGAACACCTCATAAAATACAGGAGAGACTCAACCACTTGCAAACACAAGACAACTCAAAATGTGATGATAATACCAGATAACACAATGAGAATTTATAGAGTGAATTGGTGCGAGAATATTAATTGCTCGAATGCAGCACGAGCATTCGAGCATTTCAATGGCTGATGTAGGCACCAAAAATTATTCCTGGCTTGTGAAGGCATGGCGTACAACCCATCATTACATTTATCAAGAGAACAGTGTTCGCATGTAGGAAATTCAGGCAAGGATCCACTGAAAAAATCTGCGCCATTAATGAGAACAACTTGCAGAGAGCAAGAACTCCCAACGCGGATAGAACATGGCAAGTCGGACAACTCAGATTGATGAACAATTGTTTTAAAATCCACATCAACACCCTAGGAGAACTGTGCCTAATCACAACCCAAGAAAACAAGAGGTTGCAACTGGACAGCGATTCTCACCTAGCCCTATCGCTTCAAGAACCAGGCTACGTGTCGCCTCTTCACAGACCTCGTAGTACCCTCAGGAGCCTTTAATCTAATCGTGCGAGATCTGCAAGGAAGGATTATTATTGATCTCCCTCATTAATACCACACGGGTAGTAAATTTTAAGTCCCACCATAATCCTTGTATGGTCCACATGATTTTTTTATCCTTTGTTGAAGCAACTATTACAATATATTTCTTATTTATGTACTTATTTTCCATACATGTTTATAAAAGTTTGAAATTATTAATAATATTAATTTTGGCAAGACATGAAAAGACTATTGATTGTAAAAAATATGCATCCTAATGTGAAAATGCAAACAATGGAAGCAATGACTATAACACATAAATTTTTATGTAGTATCCAATTCAAAGAATCATGTTACCCTCAACCTTGAATTTTTTATTATAAAAAGCTAATGAAATGCTATAAATAAGATAATAAGTTGACTATTAGCATATACCAATTTTTATAGAGATGTAGATTGTTGGATGTTGTGGTTGTGTTGCTCATGATATGTGGTTGTCATTGATGTCAACACTATTAGCATTAATGTCTTAAAGGTTGTATATGTCAAGGATATTGAGAAAATTAGATTAAATATGATGCAGATAGTCTATGAAGTTGTGAAGATCAGAGTGGTGAAAATTTTTGTACGTTGGTATTCTGAAGTCATGTATTAAAGGGTTTGTTCCTGAGCCTATCTAGTATATCCTCTGGAAGTTTCAGAGGTGTGCATCAAGATTGGAGTGAGTTATGAGTTTTTGTGTTCCTACAGTTATTTTGTTGCTATAGTTGGTGTTTCTGAAAGAAGAGAATGTAATTCTGGTGAATTGAATTTTTGTGTATGCTCTTGAGATGTTCATTGAAGTTTCTTGATCTCATACTCTATCATTGTGGTATGTCCACGTTGATTAGTGTGCTCGTGATCAAAGATTTTTCCTTTCCATGTTCGATTTTTCATGTTCTTGGTTGACATGATGGTGGTAGTGTGTTGTAGATCCTTGTGGATTAATTTTTGAATGCTTGGCATGTTCAAGGATGTTGCTTTAGGTCTTCATTATGTTGTGACCGGTTTAGGTTGGTGCACATTGAGATTTGTTCATGAATTGGGCCGAGAGTTTGTATTCATCTATTATTTATTTTTTGGTCGACAGAGTTGTTAATGTAAATTCATGAAGTGGATATATAAGAGCTATTGTTTTATTCATTTAGAGATAATGTATGTGAATTGTGTGCGAGATATGTGTGAATAAAGATTAGATCATTTGAATGTAGAGCAGAGTGTGAAGAAGTTTATGCAAAGTATGAAGAAGTATTTATGTGCCTAATTGAAACTGTCATCAATATTTTGAAGAAGCCAATTTCTCAGCTCAACCTCATCAGATGGATTTAATTTGATTACCTTATGTAAGGCAGTGAGCCTTCCCTTTGAGCAGTGAGCTCTAGGCAGTGTTCCTGAATGCATGTGCATTCCTTATTCATTTCATTTATACTTTTAACAGGGTATAAATTGTGGATTAACCTCCACCATGCTTTTTCCCCTAACAGGGTTTGTACACAAAAATCTTGGTGTTATGTGTGTTTCTGATGTGTTGTTGATTCATGCTTTCACTATTAATTATCAGATCTGAGATGAAAGGTTAATAAGGTTAAATAAGTTTCAATTTTGTAACAACTGATTCACCCCCCCTCTCAGTTGTCTATCCTTGTTTTCCAACATAGATATCTTCCATTTCAAAACGCACAAAACAATATTCAGTACATAATCAACCATCTTTCATTTGTATAGTGATTAAATATTTATCCCTATAGGAAACAAGTAGACTATATAAAGAAAACTAACAAAGCCACAACTACCCCTATTTTTTAGTTTGGTGTGCATTCCTTCCTCTCCCTAATCTTCTTTGATTATTTTGAAGAGACCAAGTGTTGTAACTAAACTATGGTTCATTCTATGTGCATGTAATTTTGATCTTCATATAAAAAATAAAAAAATATTAATCTACTCTTGTCAAAACACAAACAACACTCAGATTTAGTATAAGAGTCAACCAATCATAAGGAAAACATAATATGAAAATAGGGTTAGGGTTAGATTTAGAGTTTTGGTTATGGTTGGGATTAGATATGAAAATAGGGTTAGGGTTTAGGATTACAATTAGGGATTATAGTATTAGGGTTATATTTAGAATTAAGTTTTAGGGTTATTGTTATGATTAAGGGTTGTTTTTATATTTGGCTTAGAGTTGGGGTTAGGATTAGGGCCAGGGATAGGGCTAGGGTTAGGTTTACGGATAGGTTTAGGGTTATTAGAGTGAATGCAACTAATTAATAAAAGAAAAAATATTTAGGGTTAGGTAATTAGGGTTAGGGTTGGGGTTAGAGTTTTGGTTGTGGTTAGGGTTATAAAGATAGGATAAAGGTGAGGGTTAGGGTCAAGGTTAAGGTTTTGAGAAAAAGGGTTAGGTTATGATTAGGGTTAGGGCTAGGTTTAAGATTTGGATTATAGTTTAGGGTGTAGCATTTGTCTTTAGTTTAGGGTTACAATTAGGGTTAAGGTTAGGGTGTAAGTTAAGGTTAGTGTTAGGGTTAGATTAGAATTAGGATCATGGTTTAGGGTTTAGGGTTAGAGTTATGTTTATGTTTAGGGTTGTGATAAAAAAGGATTTGGGTTATGGTTAAGATTATGGTTTTGAGAAATAGTGTTAGGGTTAAAGTTATGGTCAAGGTTACATTAATGAGAAAATGATGGTTTAGTTTCCAAGTAAGGGTTAGGATTAGGTTTATTGTCAGGGCTAGGGTTAAGGTCGGGGTATGAGTCAATCTTATGATTAGGGTTAGAGTTCTGGTTAGATTAGGGATATGATGTTAGGTTTCAAGAAAAGGTCTAAATTTAAGATTAAGCCATAGTTGGCTACAATGAACATGAGAAAAAATGGATCTAATTTCCTTTTGTGGGAAAATAATCAACTATGACTTAGACTGAAATTTAGAGTTTACCCTAAACTCTAACCATAACCATAAACCTAATCCCAAACCTAACCCTAAAGAAAACTAACCCGACCCTAATTGTAGTGTTTGAGGCTAGGCTCAAACATTATATAACCTAACCTTATAGAACCTACACTAGAAAAGAATTATTCTCCCAAACAATCTCCTCTACTTCTATTCACGCCTATTGGAGTTGCAACATTCAACATTGGTGCTTCAACCATTCATTCAAAGCGAATAATTCCAATAAGAGATTTCAATGAACTAGAAGGGACAAGACTTACAAATTTCCAAGAAGAAATATCACATTTTAGATACATATTGATAGATGAAATGAGTTTCTTTGGGGAGAGGTTGCTTGAAAACATAGATTCCAAGTTTCGACGAGCATTCCCAAAAAATAGTAACCAAAGTTTTGGAGGTGATTTCTGGATCGAAATTGCTAACTTTGATAACTTTACATTACAATATTTTATATTCAATTCTATTATAGTTCCTTCTATACAAATTCATACTTATCAATTTAATTAAATATTTTATATTCAGGCATATCTACATGATTTTAGTTGGAGACTTGGCACAATTACCTCCAGTAAATGACATGGCTCCATATGAAAGAAAAAGGTGAGAAAAGCTACTATGGGAAGAATTCAAAATGGTCATTACATTAAGTAGTGTTTTTCGACAAGATGAACAAAATGAAGAAAAACAAATTTTTCGTCAAATTCTAACAAACATTAAGGATGTCAATCCCACAATCAATGATTGGATGTTGCTTGTGTCAAGAACAAATGCAAGAACCAATGCTTCAGAGAATGAAGAATTTGAAAGCAGTGTTCATTTGTAATATAATTAATGATTTAACAATATTATAATGATTTAACTAGCTTATATACCTTATATATAATCTATATAATATACGCTGAGATTTATCATTTTTGAGGTGTATTTTTCTTTGATTTTTTATTTTTTGAATCTTAAGGCGATTTGGGACAACAAGGTTCTAATTTTGAAGCCGAGTTACCAGGGGTAGCATGGGCATAGCAACATGGAGCATAAATAAGTTCCAAGTCATGCCAAGTCATGGCGAGTTAAGGTAGGTTGCAAGGGTAAGGCAACTCTACAAGGTGAGTTGGACTCATCAAGATGTTAGCCAGGCTAGGAAGAGTTTGCAAATCAAGGGTCGAAGGTCCCTATGCATGGGTTATTACTGGTGATGAGAAGTCAAAAATGGGGGAGTCAACCCAGAGTAAAGTGTCATCCTACCGATGTCTAGTATTTGGACTAATAACTTATATAGGGAGGTATGGTTGTTCAAGGAAAGGAGCACCATAGGGATGCAATCAGGTTGCACCGAGAGTCCATATCCGAACACCAAATAGAAAGGGTGTTCCAGAGTTCTTCCTTCCAAGAGAAAAAAGAAGTAGCTCCCGTCTCGAGTCCCATAGTGACTTAGGTGTTCATCATAGTCTTAGGAGCAAGGAAGTCTCGTTTTTCCCTAGCTATGAAGTGAGGGGTTTTGTGGTGAACCCAACGTACCAAACCGTGTGAATGCAATAATAGGGCCAACATGGGTTAGTTCCCAGACATGTCATTGAGGGAGCTAGATGTTGGAACGATTTTTTAATGACCGTCGATCATCCATCAGTTGCTCCTAAACGTTCCTCGCAATCTTGACTGCTATGAATGAAGACGATTGCCGATGGTGGCCACTTCATTTTAGCTTATAAGGTAGTTTAAAAGGAATATACTTATCTTCGATGTGGTTAATGAAGCCTTGACATAGTCTATTAGATTCCAAATTTAATTCTTAAAGGTCTACTTCAAATTCCAAGTGAAAATCTAAGTTAACCTAGGCATCACTAATCATATTTGTAAACTATTGTGTTACACATGGATAAATTATTTCTAAGATATCTTAAGCAAATACAACAGATTTAGCAATAAATAGTGATGTGTCTTATTAAACTATGCCAAATCCTCACTTTATCACAATAATTGCAAAAGATAAATCGACTTGGTTATTTTTTATATATAAATTGGGAAACCAAGGTCCCAACCCTATTACATAGCAAGCCCAGAGGATATGAAAAGAAAAACCAAAAAATAGCTAACTATAAATAATTAGTAGAAGAACAAAGAAAAATCGCACATAAATAACTAATAATTAGTAGTATGTCTTTTGGGGATTCACATATCCCCAATCTTCAAAAAGGAAAGAAAAAATATCATCCTTAGGGTATTTCTTTCTATCCTTCTTTAAAACAAGACTATCAAGATTACCCTTCAACCTTCTTTTCTAGAACTCCCACACAACATTCTGGAGTAGAAGCATAGAAGTAACCTATGGATCACCTTATTACTAAAATTAAGCACATTATTACTCTTTCCTCCAAAGTTTCTAGAATTTGCTCCAAATAATTAATAGAATTGGTGTTATGGCCACAATGAGAACATAAATGCACAAGATCAAACTTATTTTCCACCTAAATTCCTTTACCCTTGACATCATCCATGGCCACAATATCATTTCTAGGGACTAAATTCAATCATCCCCTATGTTAGAAGACTTAGTGTCATAAAAACATTCATTTCTGAAAAAGGTTGACACCAAAATCATTGGAAAGAGAAACATCTTCCTCTTACATGAAGTCTTGAGAGTGACTAAACTCTTTGTTCCCACTATTGATGCAGTCATTGTCCTTGTGATCAACAAAGCCTTTGTTGTTAATTACAAACAACTAATTCTACATTGGGTGTAGTTCTAGGGGTAGTAGAAATTATGGCCACCAACCTATTAGATCTTCTTACAAGGTTCCCCTTAAAAGGTTTTCCTATATCAATCTTATTATTAACAGTAGCAACAATAAGAACCTTAGTCGTTGTTTCCCACAAGTGAGGACTAAAATTTAGGGTTTTTACTCTTAGTCTTGAAGATGTCAACATCATTAGGAACATCCACATGGATATGAGAGGAAAATTTCAATAGAGAACCAATGGCAAAAAGATTAGGGCAACCTAAGTCATCATAATCAGCCACAACTTTATGAAGCTCAAGATTTCCCTGCACCACTTTACTAGGCACATCATCAAGTGGAATTTTTTGCTTGACAAGGAATGAGGAATGTTTGATAGGTTTTCTCTTACCCTTAGGAGGAGAGAGATCATGCAAATAACTAAGATTCCCACCTTTAGCTTTGATAAGAATAGGGGTAGGGAATAAATTAGACTTTGAAATAAGAGAGCTAACAAAATTCTAAGAGAACATAGCAAGGTGGACATATGGAGTCTAAAAATTAACCCCTCATGTAGAGGCATCACAAATTTATCCATTAAGACCTCCTTACCTAAACACTTAAGAGAACTTAGGACAAAATAAGTAAAACAAGCAATCTTATTATGTTTAAGATGGTCATGCGAGAAATGGTAATGAAAAACACATTTAAAACTACCTTCAACACTGAAGTACTTAATTGGCACTCTACTAAACTCATCATTCAAAACCATTCTATAATTCGATGAGTTCTCCCCTTTTGAAAATTTGGTTGATGGTTTCTATGTCCATCATTTTTCCCTATTAATGACCTTCCTACCTTCAATATTCAACCTAGTAGCAACTCTGATGGTTTCCTTTGAAACAAGAAATCTAACACTGCCCACAATAACCTTTTTATCCTTTTATGAAGCAGAAAATTATTTAGAAAGGACTTGACCAGAGCAACATAGGGACTCAAAGTAGGGAGCAATTCTACCCTCTTAAAAAATGTCATAGTATGGCATTATTTCTCACCTCCTTAGGGGATGTGAGTTTAGTGTGGCATCATATATCCCTTGTAGTATCTAAACCCTTGCAAAATATATTAAACTAAGAAATATTATACATTTGGAACTTAGTAGGAAGAAAACACAAGCATTCACCTAAGAGAATAGACTTCGCAAAAATTTGAGGCTTATTCACTATCATGCAAAACTAACCTATTCATACGATCATACCATGGAGAAACCTCCTAACCATAACTGACTTGATTGAAGTTACTATATCACTATTTTTAAGTAAATGCATATTTATGGAAGCTTGGGCATAATACTTAGAAGGACCAAAATTACCAATACTAACATTATCTAAGCAACCTGCAAGGGGTTCATAACAAGACTATTTAATGACATCAATTTGGTTGAAGGAAATAGCATCCATTTGAAGACTTCCTAAAACATAATCACAAGGGATAACAATACCCCTCTTGAGCCAAAGCAATATGATACATAGACACCAACAATTATCACTAGGGTAAAACTCAATACCCTTCCCCAAGCACCCATTAAATGACAATTTCATTATTTTCATTAATAAGGTTATTGATAATACTTTGCGAAGTAAAGCAGCTTCATATAGACTGATATGGCCCAATGACATTAAAAATATCATCTATGCAATCATATAATAAGTCATTAATAGAAAAAGGAAAAGATAAAAGCCAACAACTAATTAAGCAAGGATCATATAGAGATGTCATATTAGGAAACCTCTAACAAATTCTATGGTGCAGCGAGCCATAGTATTATTAAACACACCTCAACAACAAAGTGTTAGAAATGAGAAATATTCCTTTGACGAAATACCCTTTAGGTTCCAATTCATAAGCTCATATGCATGCCCAAGTTTTTCCACTTGTTTAATCCATTTCGAAATGAGCAATTTTCCAAGCGTGAAGAATGAAAAAATAAACCCAAAAACATGTATGATAGTGGAGGGAGTAGTTTATTTTTTATTGACTCTTCATTACAATTCAAAGTATCATGTATTCCTTCTCCCATAAAAGTTTTCATGGGAGGAAAGGGAGAATATTTCTAGTATTAGACACATCTAGCCTATCACCATTTTTGTTAGAAGAAAAGAGTAAATGCCAATGCCAAATCCAACAGGATTTCTCATAGTGACCCTTTGTTGGACAAGGAAACACCAATGTCAATATTCATTACTCCAATAAATGGCTTCTATCCTTCTTTTTTCCAAATATAGCTTGTAGGCCACCTCTATGACCACCCATCTCACTATCAACATTGCCATCACTAGCCCAACTATTCAATGGTCATTTTTCTAATGACTCCTTTCTCACTCTCTTGGAGGACAAACGTGACATTATTTATGATATTCAATGCCTAGATATTTTCTGGAAAGCTTTAAGGTCAAATATATAGTGGCATAAAACTCAACGTTATAGGAAATCATTCTTAGCCAAGCCCAATTGGTTCAATTCCTATGGATAGAAGGGGGTTGATCATAAGGAAGTGTTGAGATTCCTAAGCATCTCTTTTACCTTTTAGGTTTCTCCTTCCTATTTAAGGAAACATATCATTTCTAGAGCTGAGAAAAATTATCATATTAAATTATGAAGCCCCTTTCTTTGGCAAGGAGATTCCATGTGTGTTCAAAAATTCTTGTTGCACACATTTCCATTACTCATGTTGCTAAGAACCTTGCAAATTCTTTTTATGAAATCCAAGGTAAAACGTACCCAACCTTAGGTTCCTCCCAAACAATGTAACAAGCTACGACAAGGGAAAAACATAAATGGAATTCAAAGAACAAGATTTGAAATTCCATCAAATCCACCATGATGCACACCAATCCACCGAGTTACAGTTCCAAGATAGTGGGTGGATTGGTGGATGTCATTTCTATTTAGCCCTCAAACCCTTACACAGGCACAACAGGGCAGTCCCTGTATTTGATTGTTTAATCCCAAAAAAAAGTGATTGAGAACTTCAAAACAAATGCAAATGAAAGGGAACACATATATTTATCTACACCAATGATCTCAGAGCATTTCAAGCTTGTATGGATCCATACAACACAAAAGAACTTTAGAAAAATTATAAAAACACAAAAAATTGCTTCAAGAACATGGTATCTGATATGAAATTTTGGTATCAACTCCTCCAACAATTGCAATGGGATGAGAATACAATATGATAGAAGTGGGATAAAAAATGTATCATTTGAAGCATCAAACCAATATGCAAAGATGAAAGAAAGTGCTAACCCCTTAAACTGAAAAAGTTTCTTTTAACTTTAAGTTTGTTGGGTAGCCAATTCTTTTAAGTTATCAAATCCTACCATCATACATAATCAAAATGTTGTTGTTTCAAATGACTATGAGCACTAACTTTCACTATTTGAAGATGTTGAAATCTTGTCATAGAGAATTAGAACATTGATAAACTTATGATGACTTTACCAAGCCTTGTACACACTCCCTCCCCATTAACCACTTAGACATATGGAAATTAAATGTAAATTTGCTGCTATTTTTAGTCATGTAGGTGTCCAATAAACCACTTGATGGTGTTTCCCTTCAACTTTATTTACTTGAATGAAGAGAAAAAGTCCTTTGATTACAATTAGAGAATATATTTGATGCCCTGGTTGTGTAACTGGTGGACCATAGTCATATTTAACAATTGTTACAAAGTTTGGGAGTTAAAACGTTAAGTAGATTTGATTTGTGATGGACACATTTGGACGGTAGTAACAATAACTTGCAATCTATCAAGACTTGATTACATTATAACCTGCCAAATTCTAGCCATGAAATGATAGATTAATCATAATGTCACCTTTCGATCACATCACCATGAAAGAACTTCATCCAACATCCTTATGAGTGCAGGTACCACCAAATAGGTATTTGTCATATTTGTCTTCCTCGAGCGAGGGAAATTTAGGAAGAGAAGAGGAAAGTGAGACATGTAGTAGGTCTAAAAGAGGGAGACCAATTAGAGGTCAAAAGATCAGAAGAAAATTCTATAAACGCCTGGAATTTTTTCTTGCTCAAGGGGGGTCATGTTCTTATGATGATGAGAGCATAGGCGACATTGAGGTGCCCTTGAGGTACAAACATCTACGAAAATAATGGGAACCCAAGGAACTTCCTCCAATAAACACTGATCTTTGTGTCAACAAGAGGATATATTGCATAGCACCATCGTCATTACATGGTTTGGGCCTATTTTGCATGGACGACATAAAGGTCTATTACGACAAAGTTACTAAGTTGATGGAGTATGTTGGGCCCTGTTATAGTTACAAAGTTTGGATGTAGCTAGTTCGATATACACGAAGTATGCGTGGTATGCACTATCAGCAAATTATATACAACTAAAAGATAAGGATCAAAATAAAGGAGTGGCTAGGTACATTGACAGGAGGCCAAAAGCATCAGGGAATATTGCAGGGTTTATAAATAGTACACGACCTGGGTCAACAAATAAGCAACCCAATTGTATATTCGAGGCACGAGAGGGAAATCATGTATTCGTATGTGCGATAAAATCAATAACTGCAGGGGAAGAGTTGCTAATCGATTACAATTTGAATTGCTTAGATACAAAGACAATTACTATGGGGGTGGTATGTGCTATATACCATTTTACCCAACCTCCAATTAATGACTCCAATATACCATTTTATTACTATGTTTTTTTATGTAAGTCTAATGGTTTCATTTCAGTAATGTTTTTTATATTTAATTTTTGTCACAGCGGGACATTGATCATACAAGGAAGGCTCCGACCCAGACCGCAGATCATGATCCATCTTCAGGTGCTTCTATCCAACAGGTTTACCTCATTATAATTGTACAAATTAGATACAAGCAAATTTTTTTATTATTATGTTTTTTTCATGAGTTTATTGGGTTAATTTCAATAATTTTTTTAATATTCTTGTTGCAGTTAGCTAATCGGGGAAAGGCACCAGCAGTATAGGAGAACATCCATATGGAAGTGGAGTCACTATTATGCGATGATGACATCACATTTTCCACAAACCCTATGGATATGATGAGGAAGGCCCAAAAAAAATGCAATCAAGAAATCCTTAAGTTGGTATTCGTAGTGCCTCAAACAAACGAGATAAGAGAAAAGGTTAAAATATTGTCTGAGAGAGCACAAAACTTGCAAGTAAGCTATCATGAGATCTTTAATTATAACATAAGTTCATTCATGGTTTTATATTTTGTACTCTTTTATGTCATGAACTAAAATATGTGTTGTTTTTACAGAATTATTTGCATCTTCATCATGCTGCTGGCCATGATCAAGGTACTACAAGTGTTTCCTGGGAAGTAGGGGACGGTACAGGTGTCAATCCTGATCTTCTTGTGCATACAAAATTTTATCCGGCCCCATCATCCGTGCCTATATTGTCGACTGAAATATGGGCAACACATACCATGCAGGAATTCGGTAGTCCACCGTCTGGTAGTGAACACATGCCACCACATGTGTCAGTACCTATGGATATAGAGGCCGCTAGTACTAGTGATGTTTTAGCAGCATTTACTCGAACTTCCCGTATTACTAGTACGGGAAAATTGCTGGTCACATTTGTGGTGACCGAGGATTTCCTTCCCATAAAGATAGAGAAGGTCCCAAGTACTTTAAAATGTTTTAATTATTATTATATATAATCCAATTAAAATTTACTTATTGATCACTCTTTATAGACTAATGATCCCATGATCATTTTACAGGAAATGATATTTTTTATAAACATCTAAGTGATATTACATTGGAGCTCTTCGGGCCCACCATACGTACACAGTGGAATGCCCAAAATCAAGATTTAAAGGATGAGCTCATCAACCGTTTAGTTGTATTGTTCGGTGATAAAAAATTCAACCGAACCAAGGTCCTTAAGAAAGTTGGTACCTATCTAAAGTATGTGAGGGACTAATATAGGTCACATTTAGAGAAGAACTGAAAGTACGAGCGTCCCCTCATGATTTCAGAAAGGGAGTGGAAGGACTTGGTGTTGGATGGAAAGGAGAAGGCTAAAAAGAAGAAAGGAAAGACACCACCGGGCCAAGCAAGGTATGTGATACTATCAACAATTTAATTATATACTGATTACTCTTTCTTTTTACATAATCTAACGTATTTCAATTTTTTCATAGGCTGCCTGACACATTGAAGGCAACAAAGGCAAGACTAGAAAAACACGGGCATCACAAACTTGGCTCAGGTGGTTATATGAAAACAACCGCATGATTTGTAAGTATCAATAAATGAAATATTGCATCCAAATAATAAATTGCAAACAATTTTGGTTTTATCACACCATGGAAGCAAAATTCATGATCGCATGCAAAAATGCAGGGCTTTGATTTCAACAAAGTTCCCACAAAAGAGGACCTGAAGATTGCCTTCCAGCAAGGCTATGGAGCCCTGACTGAACAGCTAAGAGTCTCGACTGGGCAAACACAATCTTCCATTGCATCCAACACATAGGTAAATAAACTAAATAAAATTTATTTCAAATTGAATACTTGTGCAATCTGTTCAATATGAATTTCTACCATAATAATGTGCCTATTTGTTTTACATAGATAAGTAATGATAATACTGCACATGACACTGGAATGCAGCCTAGTGAGGGTGGAGCGCAACCTGCCGATGAAGGCCATGGTGTGCATCCCGGTACTGGATGTATTCATGTGCTATACAAAACATAGTATGGATTAATACAATTAAACATCTTTAATTGAATTTGGTGTATTAATCAATGTAATCTTTCGTGTTTCAACTTTAGAGCATGTAGAGTGTGATCAACATGTTGAGCATGATCAGGCTAGACAAGATCAGGAACATGATGTGGCTCCATCAGGTAAAGAGGACCACTCTAATGTTCTTTTAAACATATTTAATTGCAATTGGTGTATTAATTAATGTAATCTTTCATGTTTCAACTCTAGATTAGGATTTAGAGGGTGTTCAACATGTTCAGCATGAGGCTATAAGACAATATCAGGAACATGATGTGGCCAATTCAGGTAAAGAGCACCACTCTGATGTTCTTTTAATTAATGAAATACGTGTAACAATAATAATAAAACATATCAATTTAACATTTCTTTGCTATTGCAGTAGACCCCCCCTTGCAGCCACGTCCACGTTGTGAGTACACGACTAGGCATACATTAAGATCACGAGCAGAGCTCAGAACAACTGAAGGGGGGATAGATGATTTTGAAAATGATACTCCACTTCAGCTTTATTTAGCTGCAAAAAAGAAACAAAAAAAGAAGTGATTGTAATCATATTATGACAAGTTGACCATATTTTTGATAATATGTAAAAACTGAAAAAATGAATGTTATATGTTAATGAATGAATGTGAATATGTTAATGAATAAATGTTATATGTTAATGAATGAATGTTATATTTTATTAATGGATGAGTGAATGAATGTTATATGTTATTAATGGATGAATGAATGATTAATGTTATATGATCGGGTATGGGGAATTGAGAGTGATGTGAGGGGGGGGAGGGAGGGGCCAAATGAGCTTCCACCTTCATGTGGTTGGCCCTGTTAAGTAGAGAATATTAAACTATTCTCAAAACAAAGAGAAGCTCAATAAGGTAAGAAATGCACTTTTCAATATAAGAAATGCATCGTTTGAAGCATCAAATCAATATGCAAAGATGAAAGAAAGTGCTAACTTTTCACTATGAACATTGTGTTGTGTGTGGATTTCGATCATAATGTAATGTTTTTTATTTTTATTTTAGTGGTCTCTAAAATTTGACTTTTGTGCATAACAGGTTAGTGGAAAATTTGACAGCTCTGAAGGGTTTAAAGGCTCAATTGAGATAGATACACGGATATTTGGATCTTTTTGTTGATGGGAGGCTTCCACTTAACAATGAAATTTTGTACCATCTGTAGGTATGCTAAAATATCTCTACTTACATTCATTCAACTTACTGTAATATAATATCTGATCACAAAAATCTCCTGTTCATTATACTTACATGGATTTTCATGCCCTGTTCCAAAGCACATGTTTTAAAACAAGAAAGAAGGATGCTGGCAAGGGTTAAGGAATTTAGCTTTACACCTGCCAATTGCATAGTTTACATCATTCATCCAGCATATTGCCTATGCATTTCACAATTGTTGGAATCATATACTATAATTACAAAACTAATAAAATTAAAATATGTAAGATTCAAATATGGCATTACATATCTTTCTATGAATTTTTGAAAGAAAATATCAAAATGGAGAAGTATGAACAAAATAATCTGCATAATTTCTAAGAGATCGGGGAATTTTTTTGCAGAGCTATCTTGAATATATTTAAGACAAAAGTAACTTATAGAGATTGAAGCAAAATATTGGTAGTCTAAAATCACCAGTCAACACATCTTAGTAGTATCTCAATTCAAGAGAACTAGGTCCACTATCCATTAGCTAGTAAAACAAATAAAATTAATTCATAAGATTATTCTATTCTAATAGGGTTGACTGGTTGCTTCTTTATTTTTGATTGTCAAGAAGTCATCAATATACACTTGGTTTTCCCGCCTTCTCTTGCCTCGTTGCCAGAGAGTTTCTGCAGAAGGCATCAAAGTAACCTTCAAGATTGACAATGGCAATGAGTACAAGGTCAGTATAACTTAATGCTAATTGGGTATGATTTTATTTTTTCAAGACCAATTTAAATTCATTTTTTGCTCACACTACTTTTATTTATATTTATGTTTTTCTAATATCCATTTTTCTTTACATTCATATTCTTCTATACATATTGTGTTTACAATAATGTTTTCCTTAATTTAATCTAGGGGAGAGGACCCAGTACCTGAGCAACTTTCAATGTCATGCTATTAGGATTTACTGTGAAGCTAATCCAAAGTTTTTCATTGCTGCTCGAAGCCATATTGCAGTGCTTTCTCTACGAAGCCCACATGATCCTCATCAAGTATCTTCTTTTTGTAGTCTCTAAATTTCTTAGAAGAAATCAACAACCAGTTTGTCTAAATGTGGCTCCTTGTTTACACATTAATATCTCTTTTGGTAGCAATGGATCAAATTGGATTCATGGGGTCTTAAAGAGAAGGCTCTCAAACATGGAGATCAAGAGTGGGACTAGATAAAACCATTCATAATCATGCTCATATTGTTTTATTGACTGTCTAAGAGCTAAGTATCCAGGATAACATTCTGTATTTTTCTATTGAATTTCCAGAGTGAGAATAATTTTGGGTTTGCAATCCTATTTTTTAATACACTAGCTAAGTATCCAAGACGCATTGTAGGTACTCTTTCTCACCAAATTGCTCATTTTCCACAAATTTAGATTCTAGTGTGTAGTTTAATATTCACTAGTTTGATTTTTTTTTTTATAGCAAAATTAGAATCTAATTCGTAGGTTGTGCTTGTTGTCCATGACAGTCCCCTAGACCTCATGACTCATCATAGGTATTATATTTTGCTCCAATTTTTGATCAACATCAAATGTGGCCATCATAATATCATCCATAGCCTCCATATTCTACAATTATTCATTGCTCATTTCTCATACATAGTAACCAAATAATGCAGGCCTAGAGCTTGGACTGTAGATGTATGCAAAAAATGATAAATCCCTGCCTCTGTAAGCCTAATTAAACACAACAACTGACATGATATTTTAAACAGTCATATGACTGTCCTTTTTCTACCTTGTAAACACTTACTCAATGCATACAATAATTTATTGAAATGCAAAGTTGAATGGCCTCTTAACTCTTGACACTAATGTCAATGCATTTGTCCAAACAGGGTTAATCATATTGTGATCTAAATTTTTGTAATGAAGTCTTCCAATCTTAGCATTGATGACAATCCATCTTGTCTTTTACTACCCCTATTAAATGCTCATGGTCTTGGCACATCAACTTCTCTCTTTGATTGACCTATCCTTATGTCCTGTCATTATCCCTATGGATGCACTTTGGATCCTCCTACTACTTTTATATATCGCCCAGAGTCACCCCGATATGCCTACATTTCAACGAATAGTTTTTTTAAAAAAAAATTGCATTGTTCCATCGGAATTGCGACGAACCGCAAAAATGCCCGATGACCTTGCTATGTATCTAACGATATTGTCGTCTCCATCCCGATGAATATCTGTCGATGCTCCGATGCTTCAACGACGGTATGCCACACGTGGTTCGGGTAGTGTTCATCGCTAGACCGACAATACTGTCATCTCCATCCTAACGAATGCATGTCGATGCTCCGACGCTTCAACGACGGTATGCCGCACGTGCTCTGGGTAGTGTTTGTCACTAGACCGATGATACTATCATCTCCATCCCGATGAATGTATGTCGATGCTCCGACGCTTCAGCGACGGTATGTCGCACGTGCTCTGGGTACTGTTCGTTGCTAGACCAATGATAAAGTTATCTCCATCCCGACGAATGTATGTCGATGCTTTGACGCTTCAACGACTGTATGCCACATGTGCTCCAGGTAGTATTCATCACTAGACCGGCAATACTGTCATCTCCATCCCGATGAATTTATGTCGATGCTCTGATGCTTCAGCGACGGTATGCCCTACATGCTCCAGACATTTTTCATCGCTAGCCCAATGACTCTGCCATCTTGGTTCCGATGAATGTATGATAGTATTCCGACGCTTCGGTGACGGTATTCCGCCCATGGTTGAGCCACTACTCATCGCGTGATCAACGAAATGGGTGTCATTGTTCTGATGAGTTGGCATCATGAGGGCGAAATTTTATTGTTCGTCGGGATATAGATGAAAATTGAGCGATGATGCTGATTTGTGCGATTCGTCGGTCGGTCGACAATAGATTGTCAAAATTCTGATGAACAACCGTCAGAAATTGGGGTCAAATCCATTAGTGGATGTTGTGTTATCCTACAGTAAACTTGTACACAAGATGATAGTTTGACTAAGTGTGCTAAGTCAAACAAGGTGATAGTTGATTGGATTCAATTGATCAAGATTGATGAAGCTTGGTTTGGAACAAAATTGCTTTGATAATTTGATGTGACACAAATGTACACATTAGATGCAACTGATATGGATTATTCGGATTGATGTTGAATGAAATATAAAGCTTGATAAGGAACATCTTCATGTCAAAATATGCCATGGGCTAGTGATTTGGATTCATGCTCTCAAATGATTTGACCAATTTGATTTCACGTTTTCCAATGCTCGGATTACCGCATAAGTTGGATGATATATATCAAGATTTATTCCTGAAACGAGATGTAAATATCTACCCCTAGTGTCTAGCAATGTTTGAAAGGCCATGGATTGGATTCTTAAATAGGTGTATGCACAAAATGGATATGGACCATCTTGCGATAAGATAAGGTGCTCAAAAAGCGGATGCGCCTTTGGATAGTGGTTCAAGGTTTAGATAGCATTGGGTAGGATGGGAATAATTAAAATGACCTATGTTAAGATGTTTACCACAAACAAGTGTAAAGTGTGCACCAAACCTTCATCAAGATCTAGATAACGTAGATAAATGGAAATGTGCTGGATAAACGGTTCATGGATGAATGGATGATATGGCTGAAATGTTGGCTTTATAATGGATATGATAAGATGCTTTCTCCTGAATTGGCGCACGTAGATGCTTGATTCTACACATGATGCCTGTTTGCCAAGTTTTCATCATGGTACTTTCCCAAAGCACCACTGTAGTGGTTTTCATTAGAGGACAATCTTTTTCTTTACTGTTTTCAATCCTTTTTTTTAAATTTTTTTTGGATTTTTATATTTTTTAATTTTTTTGATTTTTTGAGAGATTTTAAGCTGATGCTGAACCACTTGGTGGAGCTGATATAGATGCTTCTATCATAACATTCCATCGGTATCCTTCTTGAAGAAGTTGATTTGCCAATATATGTGCACTTTTTGAGATTTTTGATCTACTTTGTTGATACTGGAGTTGACTCTATCTTTGTACGCACATCGCGATAGAGAGCCTCCTGAATCCTTATGATGAAGGGTCACTGCAAACACATGGTCAATGTGAGAATTGGATATCATGTGTGGAGGCATGGATGGAGTGTGTTTAGGAGTAAAATATAGATTGGTCGATAGTTTGGAACCTTTGACTCTCCAAACCTGGGAAGATGAGAAATGATGGGTGGGTATGGAAGTGTGCATGGAATTAGGACTAACTACTCAATACACTTTGTACGTTGCTTGAGAAGCCTGATTTTTCCTTTGTGGACATCGTTGATGGATACTTTTCCCTTTTCTATTTTGCCTCATAGTTTCTTTCACTGATGGAGTTTGATAGGGATAGTCTTTCTTTGTATTCTTTGGTATCCATATGTATTTGATTTGTCCAATATGCTTCTTATCTTCGTTTTCTTTGATAACATTCTTCATGCTTCGATTCAAGTTTTTCTTTTGTTGTTGGTCCCAATTTTTGGATGGGGTGATGGGTGGATGGAGATTCATGATGTGGCTAGTTGTAGTATTGGCATTGGTTTCATCATAAGGATTCTTCGTGCTCCCTATGTTGATATTTGCTTGAGACAAAGTTTCCCCCAGTTTTGTGGAAATATTACTGATATGTTGAGATCCCTTGATTGTCGAATAACTAAGGCCTTGATGCTTAGGATTGCCAACAATCTGCACTAGCTCTAGGATACCCTGTTCATGCAGACCTAATCCTTTGCCTTGATAATTCATTTGTTGAAACATTTTATTTGCAACAGGATATGATTTATCTTGGAAGCAGGGTGCTAATCCTTCTGTGCTCTATCGTGGATCTTCAAAAGTTTCAGCTGCTTTATTGATAAGATAATTTTCTCTTACAAATGTGAGTGATCCAAGTTTATAACTGATAGGATCCTCCACATGTGGGATGAATGCCTGATTGATATCTTTGGTTTGATCTTGTGAGATATCATATTGTAATGCTCCTTCAAGAGGTTTTGATGCTTCACTGTCCTTGTAAAAGTCTTCCTCATGATATGCTTTCACATGATGTTTCTGATTCACAACTTCTGTAGAAGCCTTCTTCAGGACCCATTTTTGACATGTCTCTGGATTTCTCTATATCTTGATCATGTGTACATATGTTAAGAGTAGGAGACTCTTGTTCCTTGTTAATGATGTCAAGAGTATGAGACACTTGTTTTGAATGAAGATCATCTACGTGTCCATCCAAAGAAAGCATATTATGGGTAGATGGAGGAGTATGTTGTATAGATAAGAGAGTGTCCATTACCTCATTGTAGTACCTTGAATATAAAAATTCTTGATCTTGGTTATTAATGTCATAATTTATTTCAAAATGCTTTGGATCAAGTTCTTGACATGGGTCAATTTCAAAGGATGGATTGCTTTCAAATGGTTTTTGGTCATCATCATAAGGCATGGGAAGTGGCTCAATATCTTCTTGATCTTTGAGTGGACTTGGATCAAATTGTGAGTTGAGGATTCTTTCACTATTCACAACCATGAGGTCGAAGGATGTCAATATGCCTTGGGAGGGACCATTGCTAGACCCTGGTGATAGTTGTTGATCATGCTTTGGAATAAGTTCTTGAGATATGTCCTCTAACTCGTTAGGTGATGTAGAGACATTGCGAACATGATCATTGGTGGATGGATCTTGGGTTATGTTAATAGGATCAAATATCATCAACACTCCTTGAAATAGATCTTTGTAGGAGGGGTCTTGATCATAACTAAAAAATGGCTCTTGATGTATGTTGATTTGATCATCAGATGAGATGAAAACATCTTCAAGGTTTTCATCGATGGATAGATCTTGATTATTGTTTTTGAAAATTATGGTGTGAATCTATTGCAGGCTTTGCTATGGGAGTAAGGCCTGTGTTTGTTGTTGAGCCAACAACGCTTGTTGTTGATCATGTTGTTGTTGTTCCAACAAAGCTTGTTGTTGGTCTTGTTGCTGCTGTGCCAACAAAGCTTTTTGTTGGGCTCCTTGTTGTGCTACGTTTTGATGGAATTGTTCATGGATTGCTTGCAATAGTGCCTAGAATTGTGCTTGCGTCTGTCGAGCTTGGTGTTGGGCTTGAGCTTGATCCGCTTGCACAACTTGTGCGGCTTGTTGGGCTTGGAGTGCCTTTTGGCGGGCAGCTTTTTGTGCGGCTTGCAACATGATGGAGAATGAATTGGTCGTGTTGTGTTTTAGCGATGGTGGTGGTGGTGGCGGTGGGTTGGGGATGGTGTTGATTGTTGAGATTGCTTGGATGGTTTCCACCTGCTATTGCGATATTGATGGAAAAATGGGATGATTTGGTATGATGCTTTGGTTTGGCATGATAGATTGAAATTGAACATTGTTGTAGTTGGGAATCATATTGCCTTGATTTAGGTAACTTTGATTTTGCATGGGGTTACCTTGACTTGAATCCACATATGGAGTTGCCAATATATTGCTAATATTTTGAACAACATTAGGGGGATTTGCAAGCATATCTATCCCAAAGTTCACCAAGTGTGGACTAGAAATGTTCATGTTCAACAAACTTGTATTTGTCACGTATGGATTTGGTGTGATAATGTTGTTTGGAAAACTCATGCATTGAGTGTTTGGTTGATAGATTTGCAGATTTCAACTTGGATTTAAATCTATCATTGGAAAAGGTGTTCCAAACTTTAGATTGGGCATACTCACATTCATATCATTGAAGTTTGGAGGAGATAATGATGCCATGTTTGAATTGCATAAATGTGAGTTTTGATAATCAATTGGCATTGTGAGACTTGGATAGTTTGGTTGACTTGAATTGCTCATGATGTATGAGTCAAGTTTGAATTCCATGTTTTTCTTGTGTTTTGACCTTGTTGCGAGAGTGAACCTCTAAGGTGTTTAGGACCAATGATGAGATGAAAGATGAAAGGGTGAGTGATATGGGTTTTTGAACATTTAGGAACTTTGGATCAATGCTAGATTTTAGGACTTGGTTTTATTCGATTTGGATAGTTTGACTAAGTGTGTTAAATCAAACAAGATGATGGTGAAATTGTAAGCCCGAGGAAGCTGTGTTATCCTAGAGAAACTTTCTCAAGAGAATAAGTTGGCTAAGTGTGTTAAGCCAATTAAAGTGATCATGAACTAGTAGACCTCAGGAAGTTGTGTAATCCTAGAGGAAAATTTGTTCAAGAAGATTGATAATTTGACTAGGTGCGTTAAGTCAAACAAGGTGATGCTTATTTTCCAAAAGTCTAGCATGAAAGATGTTTTCAAAGCTCCAAAAGTTGTTGGTGAGATGGAAATTGATTGATTTTTGAGAGATGGGTGAAGTGATGATTTTGATCCTAGATGACCCTATGAGGACTTACTTACAAGACCAAGGTAATGAAGAACATGCTTTTCCCTAAAAGTAGTTCAAACAAAAAGATCAATGTTCGCATGGAAACCAAATGACTCAAAAGGGACCAAGCACATGTGCGGTTCAGTTGTCTATTTATCTTCCTTAGGTTCGATTCTTTTTACCACAAACACTTTCTTGATTAGCTTTTTCAAACTGAATGTCCAATGTCCTAATTTTCTTTCATCCCACAAAGTGTATTATGTGGAAATCAAGGAAATCAAGGCAAAGGTTTCCTATGTTTAACCTTATTGAAAACAAATGATGATGGAATCCAAGCAATTAGAAACCTCTAGGGATATGATCCCTAGGGAAAGCAAGAGTGCTTAAATTTGTCAAAGGTATTTGTTTCCTAAAAGGGGTTTGAAATTTGGAGGTCTTGTGAATGTTCGTTTTGCAAATTTTTTGAGGACCAAGCAATGTATTCTTCACTTCCAAGCACCTTTTTACAACTTTAGGATGATGAGGCAATATTTTGTTAGGTTCCCACTTGGATAAATCCAGTTACGCATATTTTGTGCGAATGGCTAAATGCTTGACCACACTGGCTCCCCTCCGTGGCACACAATTCTCGGGTCAGCCAAGCATTAGTACCCATGAATCTCCCATGGCATACTTTCCATTTCCACAACAAAACTGCATGTATGATGTGGGGCAGCTTCAAAGGTCATGACCTTTTGCACCAACAAAATAGATAAGGTTTTGGCCTTTTTCTAAACAAAGGGTTCTAATTAGGGCATTCCATTCGTGGGGGATTATCCAACATTGGCAAGAGTCCATTTCTGTCCATCTCGTTGGAATAATCCTTGTGATTCTTGAACTTTCCTCAAGAATCCACACTTATATACCAGTTGGAAGTCGCTTGGATTTAGCGTGTTCCCGATTGGGTCGTTCCCTTGGGTGATTAATTTTTCCCACAAGGCAGGCCCTTTAAGATAAACAAAAGTGAGCTAACATATCCCATTGTTTACACAACCTTTGTTGAAAAACAAAGGGGAAAACCTCCGCAGTATGTCGTGCTCACACTCGCATGTTTTGTCCAATTATTAAGTACCCAAATTGAAATGTGGAGGCAATCATTTATGCAACTTAGTGTCACCAAAAATACTTTTGATTCTCAAGATCGCCATGAGGCGTGAGAGAAGTGCACATGCCTTTTCAAATGATACTACTTTGTAAAAAGGATTACAAAGCACAAAAAATACACGTTCAATTTTAAACTTCTCAAAGCAATGATGAGTTCTTTTTAAGCACGAAATGAAATGTGAGATTGCCTTGTTCAATTGTTAACCTTTAAAAAAAATCTAGTATGTTTGTCTAAGGTTCTTTTTAGCCCCTTGGCAACTTTTGAAAAGGAATTTGATTGTTTATTTTAAAACCCAAAAGTAATTTAATGTCCTAAGATCAATGAACTCATCAAATTCCTTAAAGAGTGTTGAAAAACACTTTAGCGTTTAAAAACACTTTGTACAAAATGAGCATGGTGTCATAAAAAAATTTGTTGTTCCTTTTAAACCCAAAGTGAATTTAGTGTTCCTAAGGTCAAAGATTTTTAACAAATTTCTTAAAGAGTGTTAAAGAACACTTTAGTGTTTAGAAACACTTTGGGTTTGGTGAACATGATGTCATGCTGAACTTCTTCCTTTGCTCCAACCTACAAAAAATGACAGAAAACCAAAGAGCAAAAAGATAGAAAACAATATCAAAGATTAAAAAATACTAAATTTAATAAGCACATGTCAAATTTAAATCTCACTAATTTTTCATGTCGCAGTTTGCAGAAGCGGTGCAGTTTGGGGTGAAAGCGGTGCTATATAGCGCCATGCGATTGACTTTGGGCGGTGCTCTGATGAAAAAGAGAGTGCAAAAGCGGCGTGACAGAGGTAAGCGACGCAGTTTGGGAGTTTCCTAGTTTGAAAATTTAAATTTTTTAAGCAGGAAGGATGGAGTGATGGAGTTTGGAGAAATTGTGGTGCGATATAGCGCTGCGGTGCTGAAAGAGGCATAGTATTGCACCGCGGGGGTGAACGCGGCGGAGTTAGGAGATTTGAAAAAGTAACAGGCGGGGAGAGTCCGTGGCAAGGTTTGGAAGTTAGGCATAGGTGAATATGGCACCGCTTCTCTGAAAGCGGTGAAGTATTGCGCCGTGGTGCTGAAAGCGGTGCAATATAGCATCGCGCGGCTGTGTATCCCGTGTCTACAAAGTTTTTTTAAAAACCACAGAATTTTTGAAAAATGTTATTGAATCTTTTGATCAAGCCCTCCTTCTAGCACCAAAATGTGAACCCCTAAACCTACAAATGACAAGAGAAACAAAACACATTAGTTGTTAGATCAAATGTATGTAAACAAGTATGAGAGATTCCCCATAAAATCCATCTATTCAAACTAAATTAGGAAATGAAGAACACAATAAACTTTAAATAAAAGAGATTCAATCCTAATTAAGCTAATAGCATGATGATCTTATGGGGGAATTGGTGCCAATGAAGTGTTGCAATTGGCCCTTTCCCAATTCCTAAGTAGCAATGTTGATTGATTGAGCAATGGTCAAATCTCCAAAGAGATTTGAGCATAACCTTGTTGCAAATCTTGAAAGATGATTAATGGTTGATTGAAATGGGTAAAATTGGCTCTCAAAGTGAAGAGAGTAACTTTGCATATGATTGTGGATGAGGATGGATTTGAATATAATAAGTTTACTCAAATTGTGGATGATTGAATGAGAGGAAGAGTCTCTCATTTATAGATTTCCAAAATGGAAGAATGAAAGAAATTGAGCAATGTGGGATCATTCAACATCCAATGGCCAAGTGCCACTTTTCAAGATGTGAATGGTTGAGGAATGAGCACATTTTGGTCAATGTGCATGATAAATGCCATTGGATTCAAATTTGAATTTTGAACGTGACATGTTGGGGGGAGAGAAGAATGAAGTTAATGTCACTTGGCTCAATGCACAAGGACATGTAAGAGGCATTGAATGCCTTGTTGGAAGGACCAAGCCCATTTGAATTTTGAATTCAAATGGAGGGAATATTCCCTTTTGATGTCATGTTGAGAGAAAATAGGAAATTTAATAAATCAAAGTAATTGATTTATTGTGCAAGTTGCATTCTCTAGAGGATTTTAGTGATAGGGATTAACTTAACCAAAGATTTGATTAATTTAATGAAGAATTAGGAGATGTGACAATTTAGACTTAAATTTGTGAATTGATTTAAATGAAATTGAGAGGAAGGGTTAATTAAATAAATAATTTGATTTATTTAATCAAGAAGGAACATGTTAGATTAAATCAAATAAGGTTGAATTTATTTAATTTAATAAGAGTAATTTTAGAGAATTTAATAAAATAAAATGATTTATTTAATTAAACAGATATGCTAGGTTAATTAAATTAAACTGATTAATTTAATCAAAGGAGGTGATAGGCTTAATTAGATAAAAAGTGATTCATTAGATTAAGGGATAGAATTACAATGAAATGCTGAGAGTGTGATTTAAGAGGAAATGTTGTCAGTAATTGAGATCAGGTGTGCCAAAACGAACTTGTACATTTTCCATGTCTACAACAGGACCGCCATTATGCAGGATAAAGAAATGTTAGTGTGGATTATTCAAAATGTTAGTATTGAAAAATGGGTATTAGTAGAATATAGAATCTTCAATATTTTGCCAAATATATACTAAGCCTTGCATAAATCATCATTGGGTGGGACATGACACAAATGGATAGTAAACACCATGATATGAGATAGACCAAGGTGTACAAAGTCATCCACTTGCGAAAATAGACAGTCGCAGACAAGGAGTGTCTTGACTCATACTAAAGGTAAATTTTCCCCAATCTTTTTGTCAAGACAAACCACAGACAACAATCAAAGAAAAAGATAAATTCAGGATACATTATTGCTCCCCTAGATCCTTCATAGGAAATCCTCAACAAAGTTAGTAACTTGACTTGAAAACCATGTTCAAAAGACCGTCGATAGATAACAGTCAAAGAAAAATAGTCTTGAAACATCCTTGAGAAAGCTAATAAGGGGACTTGAAGACAAATCCAAATGAAAAGATAAGACTAAATAAGCCATAAATTCAAAAATCCAATAAGAAAATTTTTCTAGAACTTGATTTTTTGTTGTTTGTTTGATAAGTTGATTGTTTGATAAAGCCTGATGTTAGGGATGACACATACCGTATGAGATGTTGAGTTTGGTTTCGATGTTGTGACTATCTGTGTAAGGCATGATGAAGCCTAGTTTCAGAAAAACATGTACCATATAAGACACTGAATCTGATGTCATTGATGCGACAAGTTGCATTAAGGCTACGATGATTGATAATGTCTATTGTCAAGAAGGACACATCTTGTATAAGACATAGGTTTGATTGTTTTGGCAATTTGTTTGATTTGACCTGATGAAATTGTTGACATGTTTGGCTTGTTGATAAATGACTTGTCTTGGTGATTTGTCTGTTGTGTGTGTGTTGACAATGTATGACTTATGTTTATTGACATGACATACCCTAAAGGACTGACCTAATACCGCCTCGGGGGCTCATTGATTGATGGCCTTGCCTAAGTTATACACACAAAGAGATCGTAGTACGACTAACTTTGACTAATAAAAATGATTGAAAAATATGTACCTAACTTGATGATATGTGATGTGTGTGATAGTAAATGTGATAAACCCTAATGGACTAACCTAGTGCGACCTTCAACGCTCATCAATTGATGGCCTTGCTTACGTTATACACACAGAGACCTTGTAGTTTGACATGCCAAATGACTTTGACATGTACAAAAAATGAGTCATGATTTGATGTGTGTGATATGTGACAAACCTAGAAAGATGGACCTAATGCCTCATGGGCACATCGTTAGATGGCCTTGCCTACATCCAGTCGTAGAGGCAATGTAGTTTGACTATGTCTATGAATGAATTGACACAACTTACCCTAACTCTATGTTTGGGATTTTTGATATGTTTTGATTGATTTTTTTTTTGTCTTTTTGGATTTTTTTCTATACATTTTATGATGTTTTTAAGTTTTTTGAGGACATTTTCTGATGTTTTTGAGATTTTTCAGGACATTTTGTGTCAAAATGACTTAGGTCAAGGATTTTTCCCTAATCGAGTATAAGACCAATAGGATGAGATGGGGATGTGGAGTGGACTTGATGTTAATCATTCCAAATTATGGATAGGACAACCATTTATTATGGGCGATGGTGAAAAAGTATGATTAGAATGATGGTAGACGAAGGAGTGAAGTCAACTACACATGGCGCCTATTTTCCAGGTTTTCACCATGGTACTTATCCAAAGCGCCACCGAAGTGGTTTTCACTTTTGGACAAATTATGTATCTTTACTATTTTAATGATTTTTCAATTTTATTTTTTTTGGTGTTACAAAGATGTATGTTTACCAGGTTTTCATCAAGGTAATAATTTATTATTATTTTTATGATTAAGACAAGACTCTCAAAAGCTATGCATAGAACCTCTTTAGATGAAGGTTGTTGACTGGTGATAAAAGTGGTTCTCCTTTAGGGGTAGAGAGTTGATACACTCCTAATCCAAAGGCTTCTATAACAATATGCCCTAACTAGTTTGGTTCAAACTTGCCTGGATTTTCTCTTTCAGCTTGATTCTTTGGGTTCTCCATTAAGACCAAGTCACCAATGCCAAAGTGTCAATTAGAAACTTTCTTGTTATAGCTATGATAAAGATGGTTTTGATATTCTTGAAGATGATCAAGTGCCTTTTGTCTCCATTTATCTAAGAATTCTAACTTGTGCAATCCTAACACACGATACTCTTCATCATCAATATGACCTTTTAAGGATACCCTTAGGGAAGGAATTTCAACCTCAATAGGTAAGATAGCTTCAGAACCAAACACCAAGGAGTATGGAGTGGTGTCAGTGGGAGTATAGATGCTTGTGTGGTAAGCCCATAAGGTAGCATTAAGCTATAAATTCCAGCCATGACCATCGTCATTGATAGTCTTTTTGAGGATTCTGATGATTGTCTTATTAGACGCCTCTGCTTGGCCATTACCTTGTAGATAATATGGAGTGGAAAAATGGTGTTGGATATGGAATTCTTCATAGAGATGGCAGACTTCTTGGTTCTTAAATGGGCGGCCATTATCTATGATGATGGATTGAGGAACACCATACCGACAAATGATGTAATTTAGGATAAACTTGGAAATTTGTGTGTCGATAATGTAGGTCATAGGGATAGCCTCGATCCACTTGGTGAAGTATTCGGTGGTAGTTATTATGAACTTATGGCCATTGGATGATGTAGGATGTATCTTACCTATGAGATCAAGTCCCCATTGGGAAAAAGGCCATGGTGAAGTTATCGATCGAAGCTCCTGTGTTGGCATGTGTATCAAGTCTCTGTGTACCTGGCACTGTCAACATTTCTTGATGAAGACATATGAGTCCTTTTCCATGGTAGGCCAATAATAGCCTAGTCTCGTAATATTCTTGGCTAAGGTAGAACCGCTAGAGTGGGATCCACATATAACCTCATTTACCACATGTAAGGTTGCTTTTTATTCTTCAACATCGAGACATCTAAATAAAGTATTATCTAAGGCATGTTTATAAAGGTATCTCCGATGATGGTATATTTGGAAGACTTATGGATAAATGTCCTATGTTTGTTGTTTGACAAGTCTAAGAGTAGGATTTGGAAATGGAGGTAGTCATATATGTCCTTGTACCATGGGGAAGTAGGACCAACAAGCACACACCATCACCGAATCTGGGATGCCATAGGAAGGGACTAAAAGTTGTTCTACCAATAACTCAAATTTAGGCACATTGCTAGGTATATCCAATAATGAACCAACGGTTTCCATAGCATCTGCTGCCCTATTTTGAATGCGGGGTATTTGTTGAAAGTTGATGTTATCAAAATATTTCTTAGAGTTCTTTGCCATGCGCTTGTATGGGGAAAGTTTCTCATCTTTAGTTTGATACTTGTCATTAACTTGACGGACTACCAGCTAAGAGTCTCCATAAACATTTAAATGCTTAATCTTCCTTTGGACTGCTATTTTTAGTCCTATCACAAGAGCTTCATATTCCACTATTTTGTTTGTGCAAGGGAACACAATTCTAAATGACTTAGGAATAGTGTCATCTTGTAGTGTAAAAAAAAATATACCTACTCTTGAACCATGATTAGTGTGAGACCCATCAAAGTATAATTTTCATGCGGTTCTTTTTTCAATGGTGAAGATGAACTCATCAAGAAAATCTAAAAAATAAAGGATGGTCGGCCTTAATTGGTGTGTCTGCCAACTGATCTACAATAAATTTCTCTTTTATAGCTTTTCTTTCCACATATTGGATGTCATATTCACTATCATTACCTATTTAGCCAATCGACCTATTAGTGCTACTTTAGTTAGGAGATATTTCAGTGGATCTATCTTGGCGACCAACATGGTTTGGCAATTTAGCATATAGTGCCTAAGTTCTTGAGTAGCAAAAACTACTACAAGACAAGCACACTCTATGTGACTGTAGTTTAGCTCATATCCCACCAAAGTACAACTGATATAGTACACTTCTCTTTCATGACCTCCATAATCATTTTGTTGAAGAAAGCTCCTAGTGTTGATTGGGTCACTGAAATATAGAGTATCAAAGGTCAGGTATCTATAGGTGGTGTATGCACACAAAAATGTTCTAGAGCACAAATTAATTAAATACTTGCTATTTAATTAATATTTTTAATTCTTCTACTATTATAAATAAATTGTTAAATTTATTTATATGGTTCATTATTTTAATTCTTCTTTTCCAAAAATTCACTTTCTTCCTAAATTAATTAAATGGACAAATTAAATCAATTTGTTATTTAATTGGTTTTCCCTCTTCCACATAAATTTGAATTTTCAAATTCAGATTGGCCTCTAAATCATATTCTTCTTAAATTGGTTAAAATGCACAAATAAATTAATTTGACATTTTGCTAATTTACCATCTCCATTTAAATTGAGTTTTTAATTCAATTTAAGCACATTTCTACATATTTCCTCTAAATACTGCCAACTCACCTACCACCTCACCATGTGTCTCACAAAAATGAATTTTCTAAATTGAAAAATATGAATTATCTTCAACAACTTTGCAACCAATTTGGAACCAATTTAGACACATGGCTTCTTCTTCTCTATGATTCCCTTTAACACTTGGCAAATTGTTTTGCTAAAGGGAACCATCTCCCTAATTCTCTCTATCCTCTTGATGCTCCACCGTTGATGCCATAGGATCGCAATCTCAACCATCCATTGTTGCCATATCACCTTGAGTCATGGAAAATATATAAATAGAACTCATTGCTACAACCTTTCAACAGGTAGAATTTGATAAGCTTATGCTGCAGAATTCATAGTGCATTTTGAGAGAAATTTGGAGAGCATTGTAACTAGTTTTTAAGCATTTTAGTTCATGTATAATTATAATGGCAATCTTATTTTGAGTAGCTTAGTTAATTTCATCTTTCATATAGAATTTCCATTAGATTATCATCATCCATCTTAGTAGCATCCAAATTTTAGTATCATCTTATCATAGGATCATTTAGTCTTCAAGCATCAAATATCAAAAATACCAAAAATATAGACATGTAGATTTCATCATATCATCTCATATTTTAGGTTTTCATATTTGCAGGATCATGTGCAACACTAATAAGATCTGAGAATGATTTATAGGAGTCCTTGAGATTAGAGAACCATGGAATGAATTAGGAGGATACCTGTAGTTTTTAATTATGCTATTTAGATTTCATTTTATATAATACATTGCATGAAGGTGTGTTTGATTTTGTTATTCTGACTCACATATTTCACCCACACATAGATTCGCAACCACCGTGGGGCCTGAGACCCATATTTTTTTAAATCTATTTTTTGTTGAGTTTTATTTTGCAAGTTCCATCAAAATTTCTGAAACGATGCATACAATTTTTTCTCCAGTGCATCTAGTTTGTGGTTCGGTGCATCTGGTTGTTCTTTCGGTGCATCCAGATCCTATTCCAACGCATCTGGTTGTTTCTTTAATGCATTCAGGTTCTGTTTCAGCGCATCAAGGAGTTTTAAATTTTATTTGATTTTTTTCCAATTCAACGCATTCAGTTTATCATTCGGCACATTAAGTAGTTTAGCACAGTCAGTCTCTATAATGGTGCATCTGGTTTTTACAATAATTTTTCCAGATTCCCAAAATTGATTTATTTTTTTCTATGTTCCAAGAACTCAATACACATTCAGAGACATTGTAGAAATAATTAAAAGAATGTTGTCAAAGATTAATAGCTAAAATGACTAATATTTGGTTGTAGGGATTTAATTGTTCATTTCCTTTGGTTAAGATAGGAAACTAGCTTAATTAGAAGGAAGAATTTACACCATGTCTGTTGTGTTTGGAGTGGTAGGCGAGTATTCTCTCCCCTTATCTAGATGGTAAGAAAGCTAGACCCATTCATTTATTTCTATTTTCACCCTTGGATGGCCTACCTTGGTGGGACAAGAGGTAATCACCCCAAGGGAACAAACCAAACCGGTAATAGGCTAAGGCCAAGCCCTTCTAGCCAGTGTATAAAATGGGGACTTGAGGAAAGTTCAAGGACCACAAATGGTTATGTCGATAAGTGATTCCCTTAGTACCTTTGTGGTATGTAAAAAAATGTAGAGCAGAACCTCTACAGGCTGGGAGTTGGTGCAGGAGCACCCAATAGGTTACAATGGGAAGGTTGTCTAGAAGGTCATGTTTGGGAAATAAGATCAAGCCAACTTTTCACTCTATTCTTGTTCATTTTATGTTTGTGCCTTAGTGGCATTTGTGATCAGGTGTTGATTTGATAAAGGTCGTGTTGACCATTAAATAGGTTTGAGGTTTTGGCTACAAGTGAGGCTTAAGACCTTTTAGACCCTTTTAGGTGTTTCTTTTCTAAATTTTTGAAAATAAAGCTTAATGAAAGCTACAAGCGGCCTAGGAGTGACCTAAGGAGAGGTAACTGATTTAGAGACCCTATTTAAGGGTTCTCTTGAGATGAGAGCAAGGTTGGAAGCATTTGGATTCTTTGAAATTTTGAAATTCAAGTGAGAACAGTTGTGATAATGTGAGAGTTTCTAATTTTTGCTTAGAAGTAGAGCTTTAATGGATTGAAAGTGTCTTTATAGCTTGGGTAGGATGTAGTGTCAGTGTTATTCAAGCATTGTGTGGTAGTAATTAGCTTCTTAGTTCAATTTTAAGCACTGTTTGTAGATAGTTTTCTTTCTTTCAATTGTTGATCTAATAGACTATTGAGGAAAATGGAGGGTTAGATCACATTCCCACTATACATATTGTACGACCCCTTTGGGAATTGTGACTAGACTCCATGTTTGTAGATACAGTAGGGTTAGGAGTCTTTGACAACATCGGAGGCCCCATGGGAGTCTTCTTCTAGGCGAGCTAGGAAGTGTCTGGCTAGGGAAGACAAGAAGTGCATAGCACTTGATTTGCAGGGGTGTCCATTTCTTGTCAAATCACGGTGTGGAGAGGGTAGGTATGAGCCCTGCCAAGGAATAGAATGGAGGAGGGAGCTCCATCAATTCATCTGGTGTAAAGAACCTCTAACAGTTGTAGGGAGGTTAGGAAAACTTAAACAAAAGGCCTAATTTTCCAAATTGAAGGTTAAGCTTGTGTATGGACAGTTGTGGGTTAAGATCCCTAAAAAATTTGTGTGGAGAGCATAAGAACTAGGAACCCCAAGAAGAGATTGGGGGTTACTTGGAAGAATCTTGGAAAAAAACCTTGACCTCTCGGAGAAGGTGGCCTAATTGGGCTCATAGGGCTAGTAGCCTTAAAACCCTAAATGAGGATTTTGGTGGAAGCTATCAGAAAATGGAGTTGGGTGGACCCTCAAGAACCATAGTGGGATGGATTGAAACTATTAGAACACCTCAACACCCCTGCATAGACAATTTCTAGATCTTGGAGAATGTTAGTCTTTAGGGTGGATTAAGGGCTAAGGGAAGAATTGCAAAACTTGCACCAAGGTTGACTTGGTAGGTAGAGTTGGAATGGTAGTTTGGGTTGGCATGGAGAACCAGGGGATCCTAAAAAAGAAAAAGGTCATATAGGTTAAGGTGGTAGAGTGAGACACCATAGAGGTCTTCCAGGTAAGACCTAGATTAGGAATCAGTGATTGATTCCTCCAACCTCCCTATCAGGAGTCCTCCTTAGCGGAGCTAATCTTGCTATATGTATAGCCCACCTATAATAGAATGCTCATACTAAAAACTGCTTTATTGTAGTAAGCCAAATTACCTTCTATTCTTTGTTGCAACAATGGTCATTACCAAGGAATCCACCTTCTCGCAATTCTTAGTTGAGGTGAAAATTTTGCTATGGGAGATTCATGGGAGTTTGAAGCTTGGTTGGCCTGAGAGGAGAGTGCACTATAAGGGGGAGCCCATGCAACCAAGCTTCTATATCACCTGCTAAGAGTAAGTGCGGTTGGTGTAAAATATATGTGGAATCCAGAAGAATATTGTCTTACACAGCCTAGGAAACATGCTTGTTTGATGTGTCCTTACCAATGTGTTTTTAAAAAAAAATCCAAACAAACGCTATGCTCTAAAAATATCCAACCATTGATTTAGAAGACAATTCAAACAAATAGTTTAAATTCACTGTCAAAACTATTGCCCTTGTCATTTCATCAAAAGATCAACTTGTTAATGCCCGATACAAGCGTATGTTAAAATCCACAAGAGGCAGTTAAACCATGTCATGAACTTGAAGGGATATGCTAGCGATTAGTTGGACAATCTCGCCCTCAGCGTCACCCGAGGGGTTCAAACCCGTGACCTACTCTGATACCAATTGTTGGCCTTTTCGTTGGACCAAAAGATCAACCTGTTAATGCCCAATACAAGCGTCAATTAAGATCCACAAGAGGTGGTTAAACCATGTCGCGAACCCGAAGGGAGATGCTGGCAGTTAGTCCAACAAAAACTATCAAAAACCAGAAAGTAATTTCTTGTTCAACACATAGCTTACATCTTTTAGTGCATCCCTTTGTTTTACCAGCGCATTGTTGTCATAAAATAGCGCATCTATTCACTATTATAGTGCATCCCACAATCTGTTATAGTGCATCCTTATCATTTTGTAGTGCATTCATTCTTTGTTATAGCACATTCATTTCCTATTTTGGAACATACAATCATTCCTATAGTGCATCTGTGTTTTGGTGCATCTGAGCACTATTTTGGCACATCCGATAAACTTGCAAATAGAAAGCTAAATTTCACTTCCCATCTGTAAATTGACTTCAGTTTTAGGGATCCCTTTTCAAAAACCATCTTGCCTTCTCATAAATTTTCCTCAAGCTTGTAAAAACTAGCATCATTTTATGTTAAGGGATTGGAAATCAACAAAATTTGTCAAGAAATCCCTTACCAAAAGAATCAGAAAGCCCAAAAAGCCACATAGTTACAAGAAAATTTTGAGAGAGAGATGCTTCTTGTACCGAAGTAGGAAGGTCTTACTTGAGTACCGAACTTTCCTCCATAGATATCACAACTTTGATAGAGGATATACCGATGATTTTGCTTTAGAACCTTTATCTTCACAAGTGTATTATCAATGAAGGGCTCTTTCACAAAGACATGATCATAGCCAACCCATTTGTCATTCCTTCATTCCTCAACCAACAATACAATATTCCAATCATCCCAATCAATTTATACAATAAAGTTCAATCTTGTGGATGCTACCATTTTCAAGTGAAAATTCTTCATCTAATCTTTGATCAAACATCCTAAAGTGCCTTCCTCATCACATCAATTTCTGATTTAGCAGTTGCATTTCACCATCAGGATTTATCATCCTCCATCAGGATTTGTCATCCTTTATCCTGAAATAAAGCTCGGTTAATCAGATTTTAAATAATCCCTTTGGCACTTCCAAAACTTTGGTCAAACATTTAGAAAATCATCATCACTTGTATGCCCATCCAAACAAGATCCCAAAAGATGAAACTTCAAGAAAAGGAAATTGAAACCCCAGATACCATGGCTGAACAAGAAGATAATCCCTTTCATAATATCTGTTCAACTGAAATTGATGAGGTAAATGAAGAAGATTTCCAACAAGCCCAACACGACCCAAATTTCCACAAATTCTTAGAATAGGTCTTCAAAAAGGATGGGGAAAGATACCTCTTGATGTTGGCAAGAAAATGAGTCAAGTTACTTGATGATTTTGATGTTACAAAATTGAAAAGAAATCCGAAGAAAATGGAAACTGAGACAAAAACTGAATTAAACAGTGAATTAAAAACCAATGATTCTATGGATGTTTTGAAACAGCAAATCCAAACTCTTCCACAACAAATGAAGAACATGCAAACCAGGACTACTAAGATATACTCCATACAAGATATATGTCCCTACCCGTTTGATCAAAGCGTTAACATGATACCATTCCCTAAACATTGTTAATTTCCCAAATATGACGAGTACAATGGGAAAACTGACCCGATAGATCATGTAAGGGAATTCCGAAAAATGAGTCTTGAATTTTCCCATGAGGATACATATTTGATGAGATTATTCCCATGTAGTTTGGGAGGGAAATGCATGCAGTGGTTCTCACAATTACCACCGGAGATCAAATCTTTTGAGGAATTGGTAAAAAATTCATTACCCAATATTCATATAACATCCACCATGAGATCACGATGAAATATCTTTGTAATGTGAAAAAATAAAGGAGAATCATTCCTCATATTCTTACAAAGATGGAGAAGGTTACTTGCAAGGTATCCCTGACCCATACTAAAAAAAGAGAAGATAGAGGTGTTCATTGATAACTTGAATGATGACATGAGCTATAGGCTCAAATTACAATTCCCTCTGACTTTTGAGAAATTGATCAAAAATGGAATCAAGATTGAGGAGACTTTGGTCAAACAAGGAATATTGAAAATCTATAATGAAAAAATTTCATCTAATTCCTCCAACAATGATAAACCAATTTTTTGGCAAAAGTATAAAAATAATGACAATGATACATTTGCTGAAATGCGCAATGCTAAACTGTTCTTCAATTTATCAGGAAGTTCCTCAGATATTAATCAAAAGACCATCCAAAACACCAACCAAAACAACAACCAAAATACCAACCCAGGTAATACTCAAACCAATCAAAGTAACACATCATCCAAAACCCTACCCTATCAAACATCGAAGAACCGTTGAAATTTTACACCGTTGGGTCAATCACATGAATCTTCCTTGAGGGAAATTATTGTGGAAAATATTATTACCCTACCTGACACCTAAGGTTTCAAACCCAAAGTAAAGTCATCCTAGTGGGATGAAGCCCATTTTGGTGAATTTCATCGGTGCAAAGGTCACCTCACCAATAGTTGCATGCAATTGAAACAAAAGATACAAGATTTGATTGAAAATAATATCATATAGATAGAAGAGCCTCAGACAAACACTAACCATGGAGTATTCAAAAACCCTTTTCTAAACTATGAAAAAGAAAAATATTCTAACAATAATGGCAAACGAAAGAATGTAAACTATGTTTAGGATACCATCATCCTTAATATTTTAGCCATTGAAGGCCATGCAAATGACATTGAAATCAATAAGACACCAGTTCCTATTGCAACTAATCATCTATTCAACAATACCAACATCCTTTTTAATCAAATCCTTGATATCCTGCAAGACAGGGTGGTAATGGATAATCACATTAATGTGATCAAAATCAATGGGAAACAAGATAATGTACCTGTAAATGTGACCACAAGGGCTCAAACCAAATATGTTTTAAAGGGTAGTGCTTCCAAAACACCTACTGCTACATCTCATCAATACAAAATTTTCGATCAACTCCAGAAAATCCTCGCACAAATATCAATATTGGAGCTCCTTAAAATCTCTCCCACTCACAAGGAGATCTTGGAGAAAGCACTAGTTGATACAATAGTGCTAAATAATCTGGAAGTCTGTGCTTTCCAAGCCATGGTGGGACATCTAATTGTGCCTCATTGCCTATCCTTTTCGGAAAATGATGATGTATCTCTCACCCATCCTCATAATACCACCTTCCATATCGAGGTTATAATCCATAAAAGTAGTGTCAAGCATGTCCGTATAGACGGAGGATCCAATCTTAATATATGTACTTTAAAGCTTGTCTGTGCACTAGGGTTCTCTAAAAATGCAATAGATGCAAAAAAGAAGATCACAATCAAAGCATATGATGATGAAGAGAGAGCTTCAAAAGGACTGATTATATTACCAATTCAGGTAGGGCCAATTCAAAAAAATGTGGTTTGACAAGTTTTGGATAAGGATTTGACATATAATATACTCTTGGGTCATCCTTGGATCCATGAAATGTAGATTGTACCTTTAACATATCATCAGTGTCTAAACTTTCCTTGCAATGGTCAAGAAATCACTATTCCTACTGATTCAAATAGTCCTCAACACTGCAATGCCCTTAAGGCCGTCCAAGACATATTTGTGCCTCATAACTGTGAAGCTCCTGATTCCACCTCTGATATCCCCAATAATTCTAGTCAAGATAATCTTTTGTCAAAATTTCTAGTCATATCCTCCCATGAAGGAAGTCAATCAAGTTCATCATCTAGACAACTAGAGAAAAAGGAAGAATCTAGCCCTTTAGCATCTACCAATTCTGAAGCCCAGCTTAATACCTTGGCCAAACAATTTGAAGAGAAATTCAAAGTCAAAGATAAAGGTTTCGGTGAGTATTCCATTGAACAATCCCTCTACCTCTCACAGTTAATGTCACCAAAATCCTATGGTCAACCATCAACCTTGTCCCAACGATACTCATAACCAGTAACACTTTTGATGGTCGATTCATAAAAGCAGACACCCAAGAAGAGGAATCTAGTGACAAAGATGTTCTAAATTGGCTCTACAAGGATGAAACTGATTCTCAAGCTATAACAACAAATTTACAAACCACTCAGTATGGAAAAGGATTCTCGATCCTGGAGAAGATGGGATATGATGGACAAGGACCTATTGGAAAAAGAAAAGATGGTATCATAGAACCCATTCAACCTATCATAAAAAATCCAAAGAACAAAACTGGGTTGGGGTACAAAGAACATCAACATAAGGAAGAAACAAAAGAATACATAAAATAGAAATTTGTTGAACAAATTCTACAACTACAAGGAAGTGATGTCTATGAGTCTGATTCCAATAAATATGAGTGGGATTCCCTATTAGAAGAAACCTACCATGACAAGGAAATTAATGTCATACACAAGTACATCTCCACACTCGAGGAGGGACAAGGCTAGGGGTTAAGACCACTAGAAGGAGGATCACAAAATATCAATGACTCAAGTGAATACGATCAAACTCTTAGCAATACAGATCATTCAGAAAATAACAAAATCATAGACCTCAACCTTGCCATAGTTTTATTTGATGATAACATAACCATTAGGAGTCTTACGTTCTCTGATCTAAACCCATCTGACGATCCCTTGCCATTACCTGCATCCTGAACTAATAGATTGGGACCAAACCAAACCCATCAATATTCCCACCTTTCCAAATGATGAGGCCATCATAAAATTCCTCTACGCTAGTAATCCTAAAACAATGCCTACCATTGAACATCATAGAGAAGCTTCACAACAAGGGAGTGCCAAATTTCCTAGCTACAAAATAAATGAAACAAAAGAAAGATCTGATGGTGAAAACCATTCCATGGCAGTATCAGATCAAGAAAGAGTAAAAATAAAGAGTGTATCCGATGGTTAAAACCTCTTTGAGGTGCCAAAGGATGTAAAATATGACACTCTCCTAGAGCACTTCTAGGAAAGATCAAAATTTCTGATTGAACCAACACAATCCATCAATGTCGGCAATCCAGAAAGAGTAAAAACTCTTCATTTGGTAGAATCATTGATAGAACAAGAAAAGCCCAGCTTTATCAAGTTATTTGAAGAGCAACAAGTCAACTTTTCCTAGTCTTATGCGAACATGCCAGGGATAGATCCGGACCTCATCAAGCACCATTTATCCCTCCCTTCAGGAATCAAACCAGTTAAGAAAATTTTGAGAAAAATGCATCCACACATTTCCCTATTAGTGAAGGCTAAACTAAAGAAGCTATTGGATGTCGGATTCCTAAGACCCATTAACTATGCAGAGTGGATATCAAATATTGTGCCTATTTCAAAACCTGATGGCAGCATAAGGATTTTTACCAACTTTAGAGACCTCAACAAGCCTTGCCCAAAGGATGATTTCCCCTTGCCTAACATTGACATCATTGTGGACTTAACAGTAGGACATGGCATGTTATCACTAATGGATGACTTTTCTTGCTATAACCAAATCAAGATAGCTCTTGAAGATCAAGATAAGACAACTTTCACTTGCCCATGGGGAACGTTTTGTTGGAATGTCATTCCCTTTGGGTTGAAAAATGTAGGGGCCATATATCAGAGAGCTATGAAAACCATTTTCCATGAAATGATGCATACTTTCATGGAAGACTATGTGGATGATTTATTGGAAAAATCTTACACTAGAGAGGGACATCTGGAGATATTAGACAAATTGTTCACTCACCTGGAGAAATTCAATGTTCACCTCAATCTGAAGAAATGTGTATTTGGGGTAACACCAACAAAGCTACTTGGGTATATAGTGTTAGAGAAAGGTATTTAGGTAGACCCTACAAATGTGAAAGCTATAATGAAGATGCCACCCCCAAAAAAAATTAGTCAGCTAAGGTCCCTCCAAGGTAGATTCCAGTCCATCAAAAGGTTCATTTCACAACTGGCTGACAAGACCCATCCTTTCACTCATCTATTGTACAAGAATGTTTCCTTTTGATGGGACAAAAAGTTTGAAGCAGCTTTCAACCAACTAAAACAATAGCTGATGAGTCCACCTATTCTAGCACCTCCAGTAGAAGGAAAGCCACTCTTATTGTACATCGCCACTACTGATCGATCATTGGGAGCCTTGTTGGCACAGGAAGATTCAACAGGGAAGGAGAGAGAAATTTATTACATCAGTATAACCTTGAATGGGTATGAGATCAATGATGCATCTATCGAGAAATATTGTCTAGCTATAGTGTTTGCTACTCAACAATTGTGACACTATATGTTGACTCATACAGTCAAGCTCATAGCCAAGATATATAGATCCATTGGAGTATCTCCTAAGCAAAGCAAATCGAATAGGAAGACTCGCCAAATGAGTAATGGTACTTAATGAATTTGACATCGAATATGTTGATAAAAAAATCTATCAAAGGGCAAGCCATTGTCAATCAACTAGCTGAGGCACCAATTCATGATGATCATCCCCTCCATATTGAATTTCTAGATGTAGATGTATTAACAATAACAACAAAATAGTGGGTGTTATATAATTTGATGGTTCCTTCACTCAACATGGATCAAGAGCAGGGGTACTATTCATCACTCCCCTAGGGCACACCATTCCAAAATCCTATCACTTGATGTTTCCTTGCACCAACAACACAACTGAATATGAACCACTCATTATCGAGATCAAGATAGTTGTGGAAAGGAAAATTACAGAGCTCCAGGTTTATGGGGATTCTATATTAGTCATCAACCAGGTCAACGATGATTATCAAGCCAAAGATGACAAGATAATTCCCTATAACAGAATGATTGATGACTTCAAGAATTATTTTGTCAACATCAAATTTGGTCAAATTCCAAGGAGTGACAACAAAGCTCCTAATGCCATGGCTACAATTTTTTCTTTGTTGTAGATTCGAAAAAAATGCGGCTGTTATGAGTTCATGGTGGAACAACTATTTACCCTCACCTACGATAACTCTGAGTCCTAGCTTATTTTCCACCTAGACAATGACGATACCTCCATCTGCGAAAAGAACTATACATACCTAAAAGATGATATCCTTCCTCTCGATCTTTCCCACAAATAGAAATGAAACTTCATCTACCAATCTACTTGTCATGCCCTTATAGTGGATGTGCTTTACTGTCAAGTTCTTGATGGAACTCTCTTACGATGTCTAAAAAGTGACAAGTCTGAAATAGCTTTACGAGAAGTCCATGAGGGTATTTGCGACACTCATTCAAGTGGTTTAACACTCACCAAGAAACTCCTTTGTTTGGGATATTACTGGTTGACTATGGAGAGAGAAGCCTTCCAATTTGTTAAGATATGTCGAAAATGCCGGATTCATGGTAATCTTATTCATGCACCAACACAAGAATTGCAGCCCTTTGCATCAACTTGTCCATTTTATCAATGGGGGTTGGATCTTGTAGGTAAAATTCACCTATTTTCATCTAATGGACACAAGTTCATCATCACAGCCACGTAATACTTCATGAAGTGGGTTGAAGTCATGTCTCTAATTACCATAACAAGAAGATCTCATCGTTCATCCTGAACTACATCATCTATCGATATGGTATCCCTCAATCCATTATCACTGACAATGGAAGACCTTTCAAGAATCAGGGCGTACAAGAACTCTATGAAAAGTTTCATATCCAACATCGGTTTTCTACACCCTACTACCCTCAAGGGAATAGCCAAGCTAAGGCCTCAAACAAAACCATCCTGAAAATCTTAAAGAAAACTGTCAACGATGTTGGATGTGACTGGCATATTCAACTGAGTCCTGCTTTGTGGGCCTATCATACAAGCATGTGAACACTCACGAGAGCCACACCATATGCACTTCTCTATGGATCTGAAGCAGTATTGCCAATCGAGGTTGAGATACCATCACTCTAGGTATCCTTGAAAGGTCTCATTTCAGATGAAGAGTATTGTGTGGCTAGACTATAGGAGCTAGAATTGTTGGATGAACATTGTCAGCTGGTAGTAGATCACCTAAAAATTTATTAACAGAGAATGTCCAAAAGCTACAATCACAAAGTCAAACCTCAGATATTTCAAGTAGGTGATCTAGTACTGAAAGAAAATCCTTGTAATCAACAGGACCGAGAAAAGAAAGGAAAATTTGAACCTAATTGGTTAGGTCCTTTTATTGTGGTATCAATATTTGGATCGGGGGCATATCAGCTATCTACACCAAAGGGGGATTTTTTTGAAGAACCAATGAAAAACCTTCATCTGAAGAATTTCTACACATGATGTATCTAGTGCATGTTAAAAGTCCTGAAAAAATACTAAAAAGTAGAAAAAGTCTTGAAAAAATCCTAAAAAAGTAGAAAAAATCCTAAAAAGCAGAAAAAATCGTAAAAAGCAAAAAAAAAAGTTGTTACCTTCCAGATGAAAACCTGGCAAATAGGCATCTTGGTAACAACAAAAAAATCTAAAAATCTAAAAAAATGCAATAAAAACAAATGGTGAAAACTTGGTAAACAAACGCTATTTGTGATAGGTCAGCTTCTCCATCTATTCGAGCATGTGTTGATCGTCCACTTCTACTGCTTATGAGTCAATCATTACTACTATGTAAATTATCACTGGACATGCTCTACAAAGTATCATTGATGACATTCTAAATTTTGGATAGGAAAATGATTAACTCCTGTTTGTTTACACAAGTGATACTCAGGTCATCTTGGTCTAATTATACCTCGATTCTTGTGTTATCTTGCATTATCAAATCTCAATGGGAGTTGTATGGAAATTGTACGGAAGTTGTACTCATGTCATCATGGTCTAAATTATACCATCGATGTTTGGGCCAAATTTCAACATAATAAAACACTCAATGATGACAATAAGCATAGTGAATAAGACGACAACATTGCATAGATAGAATTGCATTCATTTTAGTCCGCATTTGCATTATAGATTTTCTAAGCTGGTAATTCTCAAGGATGATGTTATTTCTTACTACAAGATTGAGTATACTTGACATATCAAAAAAATCATTTATTTGCATTAAATTTTCATTCCATATCATTAGAAAACATTATCATACATCCACATACATTTCAGGCATTCATTATAATATTTGCATCATGAAAAAATGAAAAAAATAAAGCATACCACCATCATTCATAATCCATATCATACAATGAGGTCATAATAAATGCATTATTTAATTCATTCATAATCCTTCCATACATGCATTCATCATCCATAATAACATCATAAGTTCATTCATAATCCATTTGCATTCATGATCATAATTCATTTGACATATTTTGCATAGAAAATACCAAAAATATAGAAAAGTCCAATACATTTCATTTGTGTCATAAACATTCATCACATAGTGGCATAACTTAAAATCGTCACACGTACATGCGTTCATCATCCATCCATACATAAGCATCATTCATAATTATAATTCATTCACATAATCATTCATACATCTAGTCCATTTATTTGCATCAGGGAAAAATTAAAAAAGAGAGTATTATCATACATTCATACATCTATGTTCCATGATAAAACCATTTACATCGATACATCGATATATACATTAGAAAACTTACAAAATACAATACATTTCATATCATTTGCATTGATATCATCCATCTCATAAACACATCATTCATATCATCACATCAACGCATTGCATCATCATCCATACATGCATTCATAACATAATCATATAAAACATGGCATAATCATATAGAACATGAATTAAATGCATCCATCCATAGTAAAAACATCAACACATAGATCATCAAACACCGCTGCATATCATATAACCTCATAATAACATGCCAAGTATACAATGATATTAATAAAAATGAGAAATGGTACATTAAAAATGTGGCAAAAAACTAAGTTTGAATCAAAGTACAAATCAAATGTGTTCATGGGATGATATGGTGTTGTCACCCAAGGTTGCAAGCCTCTATCCAACACTGCCTGCCCCTAATGGTCCTACCCCTGCTGGCCCTAGCCTCGGTGGAGGTCCGCCTGGTGGTCCACCTGGAAGTGGCTGTGTAACCCCTTTGCTAGTCATGTGAAACTGAGAGTGACTAGATCTAGATTTGTCATAACTGACCCTCTACTTTGGTGGTACGACCTTGTGGTACCTACCTCTATAATATTTTGCCTCCTTGGTGGATTCTCTAAGATCTCTAATGAGGTCGGTTGTACCAGTACCTTGATTCGTTGTCTGAATTTGATCTACCACTGCCATTTCCTATGCCTCCTGCCTCCTCGCAACATCTCTCTTTGCAGTGAGAGTGGCTACCAAGGCTTTCAACTACACCATCTACCCTTGAATCTGTGCCTGGGCCTAGGAAAGTTGTGCCTGGAGCATCTGAATCTGTCCCTATAGTGTTTGCACCTGCACATGTAACCAAACTATCTAAGTTTGTTGCCTCTAGGAGGGAATCCTGAGAATAACAGGTCTCTGCCCACCTGGTGTTGATCTCCTCCTCTTAGGGATAACCCCAAAGTCAGGAGCATCTCTCTGTCTTCCTCCATATTCCCTATTTGCACCTCCACCTTCCCCTCCATCCCTCTGTCATCACCTTTGTCATCCCCAACCTCCTCCTCAGCCTCCTCCTCATTGTCATCCCCTCCTCTCGACTGCACAATTGGCCCAACCCTCCTCCCTACCTCCAAAATCGGTGCAGGCTCATTTGGACTACAAATCCGTGGAAATGGGTGCATGTGAAAGTATTCGATATAGTCAGCTGTCATCTATGCATCCACAACCTCAAGATGGTACTGCTAGTAAATCGATTGTAATCCATAATACTCTATGCATGTTGCATCATAGTTGAAGGTTGGCCCCCACTCCAGAATATCCTGCCTATGCTTAGCATAATGTGCTACCCCCTATGGCATCCCCTGAATGCAACCATACTATCTACATACTCTCCCAAAAATAAATTTCTCTAGGATATATGGTGTCCTGCCTATCAGACATCTGCTACAAAAAGTATAAGGCAACTCAGAACGATCCTCTACCCAGGCCTCACAATCAAGATAGGGCTGCTATATCATAGTGTCTAGGTCATCCAAGACCCACCTCAAATACTCCAACTTGCCCCACTTATGTTGTACAAGTGGCCCTATGTATCCAAAAATGTATGGCCATCCTATTGGCTCATCCCTGCCTCCCACTGGTTGTGTGATGGCTATGTGCTCCCAAACCTAGATCTATAATAGTGTGCACCCTATGGCAAGACTGCTCACCCAAAGATAGACTACCTAGTGCAAATCATGGTACAAATGTGCTAGCATGCATGATCCCCAAGCATACCTTGTATCGTGGGAAATCATGCTATCCAAAATCCATCCCCAACCCACTGAAAATCCCTTCGACCTGTAGTCAGGGAAGAGAAACCCTCTAATAAATCCAACTAGTACACATGGTAAAGCCCACTCAGAAGCAATCAACTCCTGCCATGGAATCTCATAACCAACTCCTCATGATCATAAACAACCAACTCCCCAAAAACTGATATCCTCAAAATGTAATAAACATCCTTTGGGGTCACTGTTAGTTCTCCAGTCAGAAAATGAAAGGTGTTGTGGTTGTTGTGCCACCTCTTTGCAAGTGTTGTCAGTAGCCCTTGTTTAATCTGGTACTGAGGCATGTCTATCAATGAAGTTAAACCACACTAGTCAATGATGGAAAGATCTATCAAAGTCAACTATGGGATCATGTCCCATGTCCTTAGAAAGAAATCATGAACCTGAAGGTTCCCTAAGCCACCCTCCTAGAATAAAATTAAAGCATCAAGTTAGAAAATCAATCAACCGAGCTATCGATCAACACATCATTTAATCAAATCAGCTCATGTGAGATTCTGATCAAATCTTGAGGAGCGCCTATCCTCTCATTAGACTCTCATTTGTCATGAGATCGATCAACATCAATCAACCTATTATCTTTCCTTGCCTATCATGAGGACGATCATCAATCAAAGAATCAATCAATCTATCTTATTCATCACTCCTTACGTATCATGAGGACGATCATCACCCTATCAATTGACATCATCCTATCATCGGTTGACATGATCATTAATCATCAAAATCTAGGAGGAATCTATCAAAATCATCAATTTTGGTTGAATGGGCTAAAACAGGGCTTTTATGTGCTGATCTACCAGATGTGCTAGAAAAATTGCTAGATGCACCAGAACAGAGTCCTGATGCGCCATTTCATGGATGCACTAGAAAATGGATCGCATGTGCTGGAATAGTCCTGATGCGTTGTTTCTTAGATGCACTAATTGATCAATTCTATGCGCGACTCTATCCTAGTGATGCTAAATACCCTATGCGCTAATCTAATTGCCTAATGTGTTGAAACGGGTTTTGGATGTGCTAGCCTAGTTTTGGGTCATAACCTAACCCGATGCGCTACTATAGGGCTTCTATGCACTAAAGTGGGTTCTCTATGCGCTAAAACATGAAAGGGATTGAATTTTTCAAATGAAATTTAAGTGGACAAATTCAAATTTCAAAATTCAAAAAGAGGTTTCCGAGGTACGTACTGCAGGTCCATATGCAGCTGGATGTTGGTGGCGGTGAACTCGCTCGAATCTATGGGTGTGGTAGGAAATTCTATCCATTTTTGCTCTGCAGGCTCTCAATTTTCAAAATGCTCAAGTTACAAATGAACCTATCTTTTACCCTTTTTGACCTTTTAAAGGTTAATTAAGGGGTAATCATGATGGCATTTATTTTATTTTTTTCAAAAGGGGCCTTTTCATCAATTAATTAACAGTGTGGCGGAACTCGTAATCATTTTTGGGAAATAAATCAGGTCATCCTTATAAAATCTATCAATCATCAACATATCAATGAAAAATCATTTAAATCATCAAAAAAATTCAAAAATCATCAAAAATCCAAAAATCCCTAATTTATCTCCTGAGGGGGTATCCTTTCATCATCGCTGCAAAATTAGAGTTTGGGGCATGTCGAAACTTTTATCATCGTAGGTCAAAAAAATTATTCTTTGAAGCAATGTGTTTGTGCACATCACTTCAAATAGGGGAAAAATGTATGCACGCAAAAATGGTCTAGAGCAAAAAATTAAATACTTTCTCTTTAATTAATATTTTTAATTCTTCTACTATTATACATAGATTTTTAAATTTGTTTATATTGTTCATTATTTTAATTCTTCTTTTCCAAAAATTCAGTTTCTTCCTAACTTAATTAAATGGACAAATTAAATCAATTTTTTATTTAATTGGTTTTCGCTCTTCCACTTAAATTTGAATTTTTAAATTCAGATTGGCCTCTAAATTATATTCTTCTTAAATTGGTTAAAATGCACAAATAATTTTGCATTTTGCTAATTTACCATCTCCATTTAAATTGAGTTTTTAATTCAATTTAAGCACATTTCTACATATTTCCTCTAACTACCACCAACTCACCTGCCACGTCACCATGTGTCACAAAAATGAATTTTCTAAATTGAAAAATATGAATTATCTTCAACAACTTTGCAACCAATTTAGACACATGGCTCCTTCTTCTTTGTGATTCCCTTTAACACTTGGCAATTTGTTTTGCTAAAGGGAACCATCTCCCTAATTCTGTCTAACCTCTTGATGCTTTGTCGTTGATGCCACAGGATCACAATCTCGATCATCCATTGTTGCCACATCACCTTGAGTCTTGGAAAATATATAATTAGAACTCATTGCTATATCTTTTCAATAGGTAGAATTTGATAAGCTTATGATGTCGAATTCATAGTGCATTTTGAGAGAAATTTGGAGAGCATTGTAACTAGTTTTTAATAATTTTAGTTCATGAAGAGTTATAATGGCAATCTTATTTTGAGTAGCTTATTTCATTTCATCTTTCATATAGTATTTCCATTAGATTATCATCATCCATCTTAGCAACATCTTGATTTTAGTATCATCTCATCATAGGATCATTTAGTGTTCAAGCATCAAATATCGAAAATACCAAAAATATAGACATGTAGATTTCATCATAGCATCTCATATTTTAGGTTGTCATCTTTCTAGGATCATGTGCAACACTAATAAGATCTGAGAGCATGATTTGCAGGGGTCCTTCAGATTAGAGAACCATGGAATGAATTAAGAGGATAGCTGTAGTTTTTAATTCTTCTATTTAGATTTCCTTTTATATAATACATTGCATGAAGGTGTGTTTGATTTTGTTATTCTGACTCACATATTTCACCCACACGGGTGGCATTAACATAGGTGGTGTAAGTAGGTAATCCTTGATCTTTTAAAAATATTCTTGGCATTTGGCTGTCCAAATAAACGGTACCCCCTTTTTGAGTAAGTGTTGGAATGGATGTATCTTGTCTGCTAATTATACTATGAAGCATTTGATAGACTGTAATCTCCCTTGTAGTGTTCTTAGCTGACTGCTGTTGATTGGTGGAGGCATGTCCATTATAGCCTTTACATTTTTTGGGTCTACTTCAATGTCTCATGTAGAAATGATGTATCCTAGAAGTTTTCCTGATTAAAAGCCAAAGACACATTTTTTTGGATTTAGCCTTACTTGGTATGCTTCTAGTCTTTGAAAGATCTTATCTAGGACTTGCAAGTGATAAGCTCTTGTCAATGATTTAGCTATCAGATCGTCCACATAGTCTTCCATAAGAGTATGTACAAGGTCATGGAATATAGTCATCATTTCTTATTGATATGTAGCTCCAACATTTTTGAGCCCAAAAGGCATGGTGTTCCAGCAATATATTCCTCGTGGATATGTAAAAGTTTTCTTGTGTTGGTCCTCAGTTGTGATTTTGATTCGATTATACTCGAAGAAACCATCCATGAGGGATAGCATCTCATATCATTCTATAAGGTCCACTATCATGTCAATGTTCAACAAAGGGAAGTCATCCTTAGGACATGCCTTGTTGATATCTCTGAAGTCTGTACAAATGCAGATTCCCCCAAATGGTTTAGTCATTGGCACAAGATTAGAAATCCATTCTGCAGAGTCTATGGATTTGATGAAACTGACATCCAATAGTTTCTTAAGTTTAGCTTTGACTAGTAGGGCGATTTGTGGTTGCATTTTCCTTAACTTCTGCTTAGCAGGCTTACACCTGGTTGTAATGGTAGATAATGCAATATGAGGTCTGGATCTAGCCCAAGCATGTTGACATATGACCATGCAAATTTTATCTATCTTTTTGTAAAGAAATCTCAAAACTTTGGTTGCTCTGTCTCTGTCAAAGATGCGGAGAAATAAATTACCCGAGGATTTTCTTCAGTGTTTATGTTAATCTTGATAGATTATTCAATTAACATTGGTGACTTTTATTGAGAAACTAGGAGAATGTTCATACCTCCATCCTTGGGTGCCTCAGATAGGTTTTCACTCTTGGATGCATCCTTTATTTTTATTATTTCTTTTTCTAAAGGCGCCTTTTGGTTTTCACCTAGGGACTTGTCATTTTCATTGTTTTCATAGTTTTTCTTTTTATTTTCACTTTTGTGACTCGAGGTGTGAACAAAATCCCCAAAATATGCCATGTTATCCAATTCTATGGTAAATCCAACTGTATGATCACCTCTAGGTATGCCTTCTCGTAGTCCCTTGAACTCAACTATCGCTTCGTTGTTCTCAAATATGTCTAAGATGGTTGTACCTTGTTCATCCCAATCGATAATTTTTGGATATACAAGGGGCATGTCATCATTAGAGTTATCAAATGTGGAGGATGACAAGGTGAGGATAGATTGGTTAACATGGTCACAAAAGTTTTAGACTAACTCATTTTTGTTCTTTTTCCTAGGGACAGGTAAAGTTTTAATTGGGACCAATGTAAGGGCTACGTAGTTAGAAGATGGTTCATTAGGTGCCCAAGAGGCAGGATCAAGGGTTTCCCAATAATAAAGCTTAATCCATTCTTTACTTAATAGTAGAATGGGTCAAATGGTTCGTGGGATATCTCGATGTCTTCAGAAGCACTTACTTCCTCTTCTAATGGTAACAAAGTACTAGGAATGCCAACTCTAATCGATTGAAACCCTAGCCCTAAGCCTTTAGGTTGTTATGAAATAATGATTGGCTTAGTCCCTCCATTTTGATGTAGTCCTAACCCACTATGTTCATCGTATCCTTTCCTTTACATTATCATGAAGGATTTTCTATATCAATCTTTAGATATTTGAATAGACAGTGGAGGGTTTTCATTGTCTTCATTATATAACCAGGAGGTGACATCCTCTTGGTCCACAAATTCTTTACTTAACTCTCCCCATTTTGTGAATTTCATCATAGGAGGAACATGTATTGTGACAATTGACTATTTCCTATCTGTTGTGGGTAAACTGGCTGACACAATAGGATGCTTTCATGCAATATTCTCCAGAGCCCTTATATTGGATCTTAACCTTAGGAGTGGATGAAAGTGATTGTGATGCAATGGACTTCATAAGAGTTGATGGATCAACATACAAGGATAGGGTGGAGGATGAAGCCTCTTGATTGACTGGCACCTATCGTTGTGGTATTTCACGTAGGCTTGTGCAATATTGGAAAGGATTTGGATCACCATCAATTGTGATCTTTGTGCCATTGTACGATAATTTAAGACACTTATGGTAAGTGGAAGGTAAAGATTTCATAGCATGTATCCAAGGTCTACCTAATAAAATATTATAGAGAAGGGTGAGATCCAAGACTTGGAAATTTGTGTCCATAACCGTAGGGCCAATTCTGATAGAGAGTGTTACAACCCTTTAGATGATCTTTCCTCATCATCATATTCCTTAATGACTATACTCTTAGTTGTGTCCATGCATGCTTCTGACAAACGTAATGCGTTAACCAATTTCAAGGTATAAATATTTCACCCTGCTCCTCCGTCTACCAACATTCATCTGACTTTGGTTTGATGGACAAGAAATTCAAGGTGTAGTGGGTCGTTATGGTTGGTCTTCTTGATTGAATAATCCTGTTAAGAGAAGGTGGCATGATGTGAATTGGTTAAATATCCTACCATTTGTTTGAAATGATTGACATCCAAGTTGGTGGGGACAGTTGTTCTTTGTAAGGCTTTTTCTAGAATGGCTCGATGATTAGGTGATAGGGTCAACAAATCCAAGAAGGATATTTGTGTTGGGGTCTTCCCCAACTAGTCAAGTAAATTATACTTAGGATTGGAAGACTATGGTGATGGCATTGATGAAGGACCTGGAAGGGTTATCTTAGTTCTACATGTATTGACAACACATTCAGGACACTTCTTTATAGTAATGGTATGTATATTTTCATTAGCAGCTCAGATGTGATTTATGATCGTACCTTTTCCATAGTCATACTTGGTATTTGCATAGTTAGCTGAGGTATTAGTCTTAGTTCCTGAATTGGGGGCCTTTACTTTCTCATGATCATGTAATGGATCTGTGAAGACCTTGTGATCACTGTTTTTGGTATTTTTTTTCCATTGACTTCTATGGTTTCGTCGTCAACAAAATCTTGTATGATGTTCTTCAGTTGTCTACATTGTTATAGGTTATGTCCATTAGTTTGATGGTACTCGCAATAGTCATTTTCATCCCACCATGAGTGTTTAAATTGTCCAGGGTCATACTATTTTGGCTGCAGTGGTTGTATGAGTTTGTGTTTAATTAGTTCTTTATAAACCATCTTGATTGGTTCTCCCAAGGGGGTAAACTCATGTTTTTGAAATCTCCTCTATGGTCATTGTTGTTGTGAATTTTGGATGAAGTTGGCCATTTGATCAACATCATTAAGCATTCCATGAGAGGGGTTGTAACCTCTAAGTGTGATGAGAGGTCCTGCGTGTAGGGTCTTAGCATCAACAATTCTATCATTAGTTACATTCTTGTTTCTTGAACAAACTTTTTTCTATCATTGGGAGCATTTTGGTGTTGAACAACTGGATTCCTACCTGGTGTATTAATTTCCCCTTTGTCAATGAGGGCTTTCTCAAGTATAATACCTTTTTGGTCTAAGTCCAAAAAGGAGGTACAACAATGTACTCGTAAGTCACTTCTCAGTTTTGGATGAATATTTTCAAAGAATATTATCTTTTTGTTTCTCTGGTATCTCAACAGGACAACGACTATCTAAACTCCTCCATTTCTAGAAGAAGGTGGTGAAGTTTTCCCCATCTTCTTGCATAGTATGACACAAAGTAACTATCATGATTTCATTGTCTATGTTGAAGGAAAAGTTTTCCACAAATTTTTCTGCTAATTCGCCCCATGATCTTATGTTGTATGGAAGTTTAAAGAACCATTCCAATGCTCTCCCGATAAGGGTTCGTGAGAAAATTCTAATAAGATATGTGGGGTCATATGAGATGTCCATGCATGTTGTGGAAAATTATTTGATGTGTTCGAAGGATTCCTCTTCCCATTATACTTAGGCAAATTCGATATAATGTATCTGTGTGGGAAGGGTGTCATGTGTAGTGCTTTGTCAAAAGGACATGGACATAAATCTTGTGCTGAAATGGTTTGTTTTCCTGACATTGATATACTATCCTTTCATTGTTGAAGAGCTTGCATTTGATTTTGCAAAAAATCTACTTGTGTTAAAGATGTGTTGATTGTGTTGATAGGATCGATTTAAGTGTTCTGAAATGCAATATTTTGTGACGGATTTTGATTTGGTGTGGGAATATGTCCTCACAAAATATTCTGATTCAATGTAGGAATATGTCCTATTTGTGTTGCCCCTATTTGTGGAATGAAAGTATTGGTCCTAATTTGTGGTATAGCCTATGTCATGTTTACACCAATTTTGGGTTTTTTACTTCTGGTGTTTGTGACAAAGGGGTTTGATGAGGATGCTCCTGCAATAAATTGTAGGCCTTGTGTTATACCAAATGGTGTTGTATGTATAGTTGAGGTAGTTTGAGTAGGTATGCCAGATGGTATGGTTGTAGTAATCTGAGGAATATAGGCACTCAATGTCATGGTTTGTGTTGCTTGTGTAGATGAAGCCTTTAGTTTGTGGATGCCAAATCCTGGAGGTAGTGTGGAACCTTCTACTAACAATATTCATGAGATATCTTTAGGGATTTTGTGCAAAACATTCATCTACAAAAGACATGAATTCAGGGTCTTAGACAACGACGTCTATATCTTCTACTTGAATATGTCCATGTGTGTCTCTAGTGATAAAATTTTCAGGCAAGGTTTTGTGAGGTCTCGTTGATCCTGATGGTATGTTTGAGAAGGGATTGATGAAATCCTATGGGTCATCCATTTCTCTACATTTATTTTTAGACCTTTTTTCGACCATGAAAAATGTTGCTCAATATGGGGGAATGCAAAACTATGTCTAACAATGATATGATCTAGTCTTTATTTTTGGAATTTTATGATATAATGAATGAATGCTGGTATTTTATGGCAAATAAAGGATGTCTAAAATGATGATATGCTAGGATGAAAATATGTAAAATTCTAAAGTAATTGACTCTAAATGATTCTAAGAGGAGGTTACCTACCACCTATAGCTTAATCAAGGCTACGATTTAACTTTGTCAAGGAACTTGATGTAGGACTAGGACCAAATGATAAGGTGAACTCCCAAACTAGACTGATGAGCTGGAAAGATTCACAAGTAGGACAAAATTCAATGTTTGACAAGTGACTAGGTTCAATGACAATGACTGCTGAACCATGGGTTTGTGCAAAATGCAGAAAGTTGGCCTATTTTGTGATATGCAAATTCCTAATATGCAACTAAGTTTTGTAACTAGGAGGTCTATCACTAAAGATAAATGACACCTAAAAAGAAAAGTTCTTGAGCAAGTTTTTGGTTTCCATCCAAGGTTGATTATGAGAAACAGAGACTGAGATGACAGTTTGGTTCCAAGGTGTGACAGTGAATTCTAGATTTTTTGTTGACAAGCACATGTGGTTCATTATTACAGGTCAGATGTGGTTTTTCTGGTTAAATCTGGTCTCGGTCTGTTAACAAGAAAATGTGATTCACTGTGATAGATGAAGCTAGGTTTCTAACATATGTGACTCTCTATAACACATGTGACTTAGGATATTAGATGTGACTCAAAAAATTTAGGTTAATAACAGTGGACTCTATTTTGACAGTTGTGAGTTTCTGGTTAGTAGATGTGACTCAAGTTAATAGTTATAGTTTTCTACTTAAGAGATGTGACTCGGTTTGACAGATGCGTTTTTATAATGAACTAGGTTTTTCGACTGGAATTGTCTCATGATCAAATTTTGGAAAATGTAAATCAATTGAAAGAAAATTGTTTTGGTTTGACAATAATGAACGTGTATATTTTTAGAAAACATGTACAACCCTAAGGTTGGCTGTGATAATTCTTGTTGAATTCTTAATTAGGTTTCCCCAGCTATGCTTATTCAAAGGGGATGACTAGAAGCTTGACCACACTGGCTCCCCCTTACATTTCACACACTTCTTGGTTCAGCCAAGCTTCAGTTCCCATGAATCTCCCATGGTGAACTTTTCATTTCTACTATTGAACCGTAAGATTGTGAGACGACTTCGGAGGTCTGACCTCTTGCACCAACAAATAAAAGGTTTTTTGTTTAAACTAAAAAAAGTTGGTGAATTAGTATGGGAACCCATTCAAAAGGCCACGCAAGAGGCGATATCATCCCAATTTGCAAAGATTACACTCTACAGGTTTTGACGCACCACTAAGGAACTATGGGAATCAATATATGGTCTGTAGGAGCTCTTGTAATGTAGAGTTTCCTCAAAATTAAATTTTTTATACTAGTTGGGAGTAGCTTGGTGAAAAATATCATCACCAGTTTGTGTTGCCTTGGTTAATCTTAACCACCAAATCAGGCCCAAATTCTAGAGTCAGTAATAGTTTCTCTTACACCCAGGTTCAAACGAATGTGCAAGGGGAGAGGATACTTCTATTACTGAATCAGGATCTACTCTAACATAAACAAGCATAGAAGACACTGGTTCATTTTAAAGCCCAAATGTTAATTCTTTATCTACTCAAACAATTTGTTCTTTTTCTTTAAAAAAATACTCTTCTTCAAATCTGGTCATGCAAACAAATTGTCAGTTTTTAAGTTTTTGTCTTCGTCAAAAGTTCTACAAAACATGGATTAGTAGTTTTCTCATTTCTCTATCTTCATCTATCGTCCTACATAAAGGTTTTTAAATGCTTGTCTTCTGTGAATTGACCTGCAAACACTATATTAACTCCCCTAAAACACACAAAAACATGCAATTAGTAACAAAAAGCTAAAAATTAAAAATGAAAATATGGAAGTTGACAAAAGAAAAAAATGTTCATCAGTCAAATGCATCACAGGTTTACCAATCAGATGCATCAAAGAACAAAGAAGATGTGTTGCAAAACAATAGATGCATCGTAGAATGTCATATGCATCTCAGAAAATCAATTATGATGATTTGTATTACACATGTGTCTCTTCGTACTTATACCTACAATTTTTTTAAAAAGA
>CM021103.1:655024088-655095742 GCA_007115665.2 Sequoiadendron giganteum
ATAAATGATCGAAAAATTATGTTGAACTCAATGGAGGAAATGGTATGTCAAATTGGAGGTTTGCAGATGTTTTATCCATCATGGTGTATTGATACAGAGTAAACAGATGTATTAGGGTTAAAGCATTTATTGTGATGAAAGAGTTAGGTGTGTAAACAATAAAAGGTCATTTCCACAGTTCACTTTTCACCTTGCATTTGAAAGAGAAAGAAGTATGGAGAGATCATAGGCGATCATTGGTGATTTGAGGTGAGATTCAAGCATTGAAAGCATTTCAACATTCAAATTGCAATCCAACGAAAAAAGGTATTTTTCAGAAAAATTTGCAAAATTATGATTTGGGAAAATGAATACTCCTTTGGTAGTTGAAGTTAAGGATCGACCTCAACCTAAATTTAAGTGGCATCCTTACAAATCCCTTGAGACTAATCCTCTAGGAGCTTTTTCGTCCATTTCACATGGAGTTTTACACACAAAGGACATTAGGGTTTACATTCATGCAAATATTGAAGAGCTAGGAAGTTCTCAACTTATGAATTTGTACAATCATCATATCATTGGTGAAGACTTCTGTGTAAAGTCGGAACACAAAATCATGGAAAAGAAGAAACTCACTCAGATGGTTAAATTTCTCGTGTTTCTAGAGTTGGAATGGGTTTGTTATGTTTTGAGTCGAGTGAATGATGAATTTATGTGGCTAAATATTTCATTCAAAATTACTAAGGAAGCAATAGTTGAGGAAAAGAAAGATGATGTAAAAGCAGTCTCAATTGAAACAAGAGACACTATTGAGGCAGTAAAGAATTTTTTGGTTGAACAAAAGGAAGAACTGGATCTGAAACTAATTGAAGGTCCTATTGAACTGTCTACATTAAGCCCAATCTAGAAAATAAAAGTAGATACGATTGCTCAAGTACAAGCCAAAGAAGAGCTACTAAAATCACACATTGAGGACAGTGAACTACTAAATATGGCATCTAGAGTACTGGAGAAGGTAATGCCATCCTATGTAAAAGATATGACTAGTTCATACTCCTATGAACTAAAAAGGATTATCAATTCAATTGTTAGTCACTTTGAGTCGTTAGAAAAGTGAACCATGGTAAAAGTGTAGAATGAATTTGATGCTAAAAGGTTCAATGGAATGAAAAAGATGATTGTCCAAGACAAAATCCTTTTAACCACATGTATAAAGAATGTGTAGAATGCTTTATCATAGGGAGGAAAGATCTACAAAGCATATTTTTCTTTTTCAAAATTCACTAAAGCAAATGAAAAGAAGATCAAAGATTTGGAAAAAAAGTTAAGTGCTATCTCTGAACCACTTGACCCACTATTCAGTGGTGTTGGGAAAGTAGAAGGTGAAGTAATTTCCTTGCTCAATAACATAAAAGGTTTGAAGCATGAAAATGAGAAAATTGTTGTCGGAACATATGAACTCAGAAGCATAATTTGTCCAAAACTTTACATATTGACAAGTGCTCTAAAAGAAGGAGAAGAATCTATAGAATTTGTTGATCTGGCCAACCTGGAGTCCATGGAGACACAATCTTATTTGATATGTGTTCATATTACAATTTTTGAAAGTCTCAAAAGAATTTGGGACACAAATTTGATTCAGTTGAAGAAATACTTTGTAGACATCATTCAGCTCATGTAAGTTATAGTAATAGTTTTTGCATAACATTTTTGATGAATTGATCCATTTTTGGCATGTGACCATCTACATTTGCCATTGATTTCAAAGGGGGAGAAGAAGTGGAGTGAAAAATGTTCAATTATCTCAAGGGGAGAATTACGTTTTTGGAATTTTGGGTAGCAGTGTAGTCTATCTTAGTACTGGTCTAACACATAGTCATTTTTCACTAAGTGTTGCCATCAATGCCAAAGGGGGAGATTATTGGCAAGAGACATTGCTTGTATCACTTTGTGTTGTCATTGATGGCAACCCGAATTGATGATCAAATCCACAGACTATCATTTGTTCATATCGACAAGAAGATTGAAGATTGTCAAGAAAGAACAGAATATCCGGTAACACAGTGTTCATCGATCTGTATGAATATTTCAGGTTATTATTTTGTATTGTGTATCCTAGGGAATATTTTTTGGTATACTATCTTTGTTCCTACTGAAGAGCAGTGGCTCATATCAGTCCGTGTGGAACTTAGAAGATTTTGTTGACTTGTTCTCAATTTTTCTTGTATTAAGGTCGACCTCATGAATGTATAAAGTCATGGATGTATGAGAACTAATTAGTTAAGTATTTCTATGTTTGTATATCTTTTTTTGGGTCCTAGCCAAGTTGTGGCCGACCATTAAGGGTAAACATTGCATATTCCACATAGTTTGAGACGACAGTTGTAATTTTCTTGTGTTCTATTGAAGCCGACAAAGTGTAAATAAATCCTATGTTGCGGATATATATATAAGCTTGTCTGTATCATTTTGGAAGGTGTATGATTATTTGATATCTGAATTGTGAGATAGAGCAGAACCAGAGAAGCGATAAAGCATAGTTTCACTTGCGTAGAGAAGATTTATACTATGTGTATGAGCAGAGAAGAGAAGAAATACAGAATCAGTTTGTAAGGCACCAAATCTATTATTGTGCTTAATCTAGAACCGTAATCTAGCATAAATAGATGTTATCATCTCAGTTCAATCTTCAAATGGTTTTAATCTAAACTCTTGTATGGCAGTGAGCCTTTTCTTTTGAGCAGTGAGCTCTAGGCAGTGCACTTGAATGCAAGTGCATTCCCCATTTTCGAACACAAAAATACTTAAATGATTTCTTCCCATACATTCGCGACATGATACATTCATGAAGTTGGCTCCAGTACTGATAAAACAAAGAATTAGCCAACCGAATCTTCTAACTAGAACACAGATCAATACAAGGCACTCAAATTTATGGATAACACTAAGCATACATGAATCAACCTTCATTGAGATACGCAACAAAAAATATTAACTAAAAATTTGTATGTGAATGGATGAACCCAAACTTGACAGATGCTCTATTTTGCCTGAACTGATAGAAATTTCTCTTCCGGTATGATAAATTGATGATGCACATATCTAATCACCAACTAGAGTTTCCATCAATGACAACACCAAATGATATTTGCAGTGTCTCTTTCCAACAATACCCCCCTTTGGCATTGATGGCAACACTTAGTGAAAAATGACTAAGTATCGGATCAGTACCAACATTAACTACACTGCCAAAAATTTATTAAAAAAAAAACTCTTCTCCAAAATACAATTCTCCCCTGAGATGATTATGCATTTTTCACTCTTCTCTCTCCCCCTTTTACATCAATGGAAAAGGCAGGCATCCACATACAAAAATTAACAAAACTATTATGAACACATTGCTTATGTACAAATAGGCTTCTTCTACTTACATAAACTTGAAAATGTCTGAAAAATATTTCTTCAGTAGAGCCAAATTCGTGTCCCAAACTCTTTTGAGACTCTCCAGGATTGTTATATGTCCAAAAATGAGATAGGATTGTGTCTCTGTGGAATCCAAGTTTGTTGGATCACCCACTACTTTAGCATCTTCTCGTTCTTTCAATGCACTTGACATAATTTCTATCTTTGGGCCAATTAGACCTCTAAGTTCACATTCTCTTGCAACAATTTTGTCATTTTCGTGCTTTAAGCTCTTTATTTTGTTAAACACAAATATCACTTCACCTTATAACTTTCCAACACTACCAGTTAATGGATCAAAAGCATAAAAAATAGTAGCTAATTATTTTTCCATGTCCTAGACCTTCTGCTCATTGTCATTAGTAAATTTTGAAAAAGACAAGCAAAACTTTTAAATCTTCCCACCTTCGGAAAGAGAATTTTGGATATTTTCCACATAGGTGGCTAGCAAATTTTTATCCTTAGCAATCATTTCCTTCAACCCATTTAATATTTTAGAATCGAATTCTTTCTGAACTTTAATCGTAGTAGATTTCTCAAGTGACTCAAAGTGAGTACTTATTGAGTTGATAAGATTCTTTAATTCACCAGAGGATGAACCTATCGGTTCTTTCACATGAGTAGGCATTATCTTTTCTAGGACTCTAGATGCAAGATTTAGAAGCTCACTATCCTCAATGTGGGACTTTAACAATTCTTCTCTGGCTTTTTCTTGTGCTAATGATGCTACTTTCATATTTTGAATAGGACTCAGAGTAGATAGGTCGATTGAATCTTCAATCAGTTCAGGATCAAACTCTTCTTTCTGTTCTACCAAAAAATTCTTCACTGCCTCTGCAATGTCTCTTGCTTCTACTAGAATTTCCTTTACATCAACTTTCTTCTCTTCAACCATTACTTCCTCAATTGCAGGTTCTAGCTTGTCTTTAGGGATCTCCACTTTCTCAACTGATACATTTTCTAGAATTTCAATTTCCATAGGCATTTTTGCATTGTCCAATTTAGAAGGGGTTTGAATATCTTTAGCTGCATCTTGTTTATCTTCTTCTTCTTCTCCCAGACCAGATGAAACATCATGAGTTCCTTTAGGGATAACATCAATTCTACTATTTAACAAAACTTTTCTCAGAATTTGTTCAGTCTCTTCAGCTACTTCTTTTGTTTGACCAATCATCAACTTATTCACTCTTGTTTTTCTTTCAAATTCCTTCTTGGTGTTATTCGGAATTGACTTTATTTCTTCCAAAGATGCTACTAGACACAATTCAACAAGAATTCTTTCTCTCATCTGCTCTTCTTCTGATCTGGCATTAACTCTTCTCATCTCTAAACTTTCATATAAACGTTTGGGTAAATTAGGCATTATTTCAATCAAAACTTTATTGAAAATATTCAAATGTCTTATTGTTTCCTCTTCTAGAATTCTTTGATCATATTCACCAAAATATTCATACCATTTACAGAGTGGTTTGATATTTCCATCCTTAACCAAATCCTTTTCAACTTCCTCTATTGACATACCTGGATGATCAGTTTTTGTCTTCTTCTTGCTTGAACATCTCCACTAGAGGGTTTACTTTTTATAATAGTTGTTGCCTTGGTGCCTTGATTCTTTATTTCTTTCACACCTTCATTAGAATTTATTTCTTCATCATCAGAAACTGCTACATAGACTCTTTTTCTCTTATCTTTCTTCCTCTTTCCTTCCTTGTCGGATCCCTTAGATTCATTTTTCACAGGGATTGATTTTGCTGCAGGGGTGGAATGAGATGTAGAGCTTCTAGTTGACGTAGCTCGGGCAGATGGTGTTGTCAGACCAGTAGATTCAATTTTTACTGCTTCTTTTTCTACTTGAGCTTCTTCTCTTTTTCTTCTGGCTTCTTTTAATTTTTCTACCGGTATCCCCTTACTTTCTGTAGACACGAGAAATATACAAGTTGATCCTACACATTTGATCCTAACTACTAACATCGTTTCATCCTGAATCATACTCTCAGCTTATCATTACCTTTCATCCCTTAATTAAATAAATCATTATTTATTTGATTAGGTCTTTCTCCTCTGTTGATTAAATTAATCAATTTAATTTTATTTAACCTTATATCTCTTTTCATTTAAATAATTATTTTTATTTAAATCAAGTCTCTAAATTTTTCTTATTAAATTGAATAAATTAAACCTTATTTAGTTTAATCTAACATTATCCCTTTTAGTTAAATAAATCAAATCATTTATTTAATTAAATCTTTCTTCTCAATTCTTGATTTAAATTATCTCCTAATCTCCCATTAAATTAACTAACCTTTGGTTAATTTAATCCCAATCTATGTCCCATCCTCTAGCTTTTACTACTTGCACAATAAATCAATTACTTTGATTTATTAAATCTTCTATTTTCCCTCACATGGCATAAAAGGGAATATTCCCTTAAATTTGAATTCAAAATCAAATTGGACTTGGTCCTTCCAACAAGGCATTTAATGCCTCTTACATGTCCTTAGCTTTGAGACAAGTGACATTAACTCCATTTTCTTCTCCCTCCAACATGCCACATTCGAATTTCAAATTTGAATCTCATAACATTTATCATGCACATTGACCAAAATGTGCACAACCTTCAACCATTCACATCTTGACAAGTGGCACTTGGCCATTGGATGTTGAATGATCCCACATTGCTCAATTCCACTCTCTCTTCCAATTTGGAAATCTATAAATGAGAGACTCTTCCTCTCATTTCATCATCCACAATTTGAGTAAACTTACTATACTGAACTTCATCCTCAAGCATATCTAGTTTCATCCATTTCATCAAATTCCTAGCTAGGTTATGCAGGTTTTTCATCATGGAGCTTGATTGAATCTTCATCAAGGTATATCACTCATCAAATCATCAAAGAGCTTACAAAGGAGTTGGGAAAGGGCCAATTTCGAGACATCAATTGGCACCAATTCGCCCATGGGATCAAGAGTTTGCTTTGCTTAAATATATTTGATTTAGTTTCTTATATCGTTCTTCATCTCATTTCTATTATTGAGCTTTGTAAATAGATTTCATGGGGAATCCCTGTTTTATCTTTCATATGAACTCACTAATGTGTTTGTTTGTTGTGTTTGTGTAGGTATAAAACCAACATTCACACTTTCTACTAAAACTTCCACCTCTTTTCTAACTCTTTTAACTATTATAGGTTTTCTGAGTTCATTATGTACCTGCATATTCTTTTCTACATAAGTACCGAATCTCTCTTCTGATTGATCTAGGGGTTTGCTCAACAAATGTTCAGCATACATTTCTAGAATGTGCTTCTCATCTTAATATCCCATCGACATGATCCAAATTGTTCTGGGATCAACAACTTCCATCATACATTGATCAACATCTACTATGAAGCAAATTGTATCCTTGTATTTATATACAATGGAAGTGGGAATCCTCTCTCTTGCCTGCATCATAGTTTTGAAAACTTTTGAAATATCCCCAGATAGTAGCATTCTTTGTCTTAGTGTATGCAAATCTATGAAAAAGATCTTTGATTTGAGTAGCTACCGGTTTATCTTTTTGCCAATGAATCTTTCTGAATCCTAAAACCTCATCCATGAAGTAAAAGAATAAGCACAATAGTAGGTTAGCATATTTGAAAGAATTTTTCTTGTCCTTCTTGATCTTCGCAAGATTTCCCATTAGTTGACTTCTTAACAATTCATAAAGATCATAGTTTGTATTTTCTTTTACCATCTGATAGGCAACATAAATGGTTGTATCAAACATAGAGTTGTCTCGGCTGGAATGATAAATCTTGTACCCAATAAACATAGATGCAAATTTGACATCTACATCAACAATGTCATCAATTGTCATTTCTCTTCTATCATATTTAGAACCTGTAGCATCAGTGACCTTTTGATTCTTCACTGATTTTAGAATTGGTAAGCCACCAGAAGTATTTAGACTTGTTATAGCACTAATATCCTCCTTTGTGATTTTGAAGGGTATGCTTAACCACATGAATTCGTCATAGACTCCACTCATAATGTAACTAACCCATTCTGACTCTTCAAAGATGAGAAATTTAACAATCTGTGTAAATTTCTTTGCTTCTAGGGTTTTATATTCCAACTTCAAACATAAATCTTCACCAATAATATGATTATTATACAGATTTAGCAGTTGTGAGCTTCCTATTTCTTCAATATTCACGTGAATATAAGCGTTAATATCTTCTGTATGTAACACACCGTACGAAACGGATGAAAATGCTCCTAACAGATCGATCTCAACAAACTTGTAGGGATGCCATTTGAACTTTGGACAGGGTTTTTCCTTAACTTCAGCTACTAATGGGGTAGCCATTATCAATTCACAAGTTCATAATGTTTTTACCGATAAATACCTTTCTGTCAGATCGCGGTTTGATTTTTGAAAGCTTCTTCGCACTTGAATTTTTCCTCAACTTCGCCTTAATTCGCCTCAGAGCTCTTCATACTTCTTTTCTTCAAAATGGAAAGTGAAAAATGAAAGATAGAAATGACCGTTTATCACTTGCATACTTAACCATTTTTTACGCAATAAATACATTTACCCTAACTCATCCGGTTGCACTGTTTTCATGCACTATGACAGATAAATCTTTTGTAGACCTCCAACATTGGATAATAATTTTTGCAATAGGCTCAACAGTATTTTTAGAACATCTATCCACATACTGTACTTATCCATGTTCTGGTGTCAGTTACCAGTTAGGGATTAACATATTTTATTGATAGCTCCCCCTAGGCCAAAGGCCTGAGACTAATTCCTAGATGAACTACCAGAAGCAGAATCTAGTGCTGCCGAATTTTCTTCATTTGAGGGACTCTTCTTCACCCATTTCTTTTGCATTTGATACTTGACCACATCTATAGTGACTTTTATTTTTCCTTTAACATCCTTTTTCATGTTCCTTCTTTGATTTATCGAACCTCTTCTATTCCAACAAAATGTAGCAATGTGACCAAATTTGTTGCAGTTATAGCATACAACATTTTTATGTCTAGACCATTGTTCCACTAATTTTCTTTTGATCTGCACTGGTTAGCAGTATGCCCAAATCTATTGCATGTATAACATCTGACATTTTTATGAAAATTGTTCATCACATTTTTGCATTCATTTGACTTATGACCAAACTTATTGCAATTAAAAAATTGTCTTGAGAATAATGGACCACTTTGATTCATCCTAATTCTACATTAAGAAGCCATGCGTCCAAATTTATTGCAATTGAAACAGTATCCATTAAATTTATGAGCATTAGGTTGTCTTATCAGATACCTTCCATATTTGTTCATTTGATTTCCTTTCCTAAATCTCCTTTGATCGGATCTGGAACTTTCTCCTTCTTCATATCCAAGACCTCGCTTGTCACCATTTATCCTCTGACTACTAATTAGTTCATCAAGCTTGGCTAAGTTGACTTTGAACTTCTCCTTGTATTCATTTGCAGTAGCAAGTTGATTTATGAGATCATCAATATGCTTTTCAAGTATTTCCTAATTATTTTTAGATTGTTCCAATTCATTGTCCAAACGGCTACATACTTCAGATTTTTCTTTCAGAGACTATGCATGGTTCTCTTCATTCTTCTTTCTATCTTCAATCTCCTTGGTCATCCTCATCATAATAGATTTCATTTCATGCTTTAGGATTGTATTATCTCTAGTAAGCTTTTCACATTATTTTGTCTTTTCCTTCAGGGCTTGACTGAGTTGTTCATCTTCAATACTCTTACTCTCATTTTGCTTAATCTAATCACAGAGTTCCTTTCTCTTCTCTTTGGACTTGTTGATTTTGTCTTTCAAAGACAATGAATTTCTCAACATCCATGACGTTTGCTTGTAATTTTTGGAATTCAGACGTTGACTAATCAAGATCATCTAGGGCCACCAAAAGTTGTTGTTGAAGACTGCTTGAATCCATTGAAACACTTTCCAAGATCTCCCCAAGTTGTTAGACTTCTTCTTCTGAGGAACTAGCTTTGATACCAATTGTTGGAAACAAACTACATTGAGAGGGGGGGCTGAATCAGTGTTGTGCAAGAATTAACTTTATTTACCCTTATGCTCAAAGCACTTGTAACATTCAACTAAAATGCATGAATAAGAAGAAAACAATCACAACACCATAACACAAGAATTTTTACATGGAAACCCTATTAGGGGAAAAACCACGGTGGATGGCCAATGCACAATATGATCTGAGTATACTCAAATAAAGTTTACAATATGGGAAATGCACTTGAATTCAGGCGCACTGCCTAGAGCTCACTGCTCAAAGGAAAGGCTCACTTCCTTACAAAGAGAATCATATTAAAACCATCTGAGAGTTTGAACTAAGAAAAATAACATCTACATATGCTTGATTATAGTTCTAGTTAGGCACAATATTCAATCTTCTGTCCTATAGATTGATTTTGCACTTCTGCTTTGTTATGCTCACACTCGCAACACAAATCTTTCATGCATAAGTGAAACTATGCATTATCGCTCTTCTTCTTTTCCCTTATTCACAATTCACATCCACACACTTCATACACTCTTTAAAATAATATGAATGATCTCATATATATTTGCTACAACTTAGAATTCAATTACAATATGTCGGCTTCAATAGAACAAAAGAATATTTACATCTGTCGACTCAAATCATGAGTAAATTATAATGCACATCCACAACAGTTAGCCACAACTTAGCTAGGACCCAAACAAAGATGCTCAAACACAAGAATACTTAAATGATTTCTTCCGATACATCCACGACATGATACATTCACGAAGTCGGCTCCAGTACTGATAAAACAAAGAATTAGCCAACTGGATCGTCTAACTCGAACATGGATCAATACAAGGTACTGAGATTTATGGATAACCCTAAGCATACATCGATCAACCTTCACTAAGAAATGCAGCACAAAATATTAACTAAAAATTTGTATGTGAATCGATGAACCCAAAACTATCGGATGCTTTGTTCTACCTTAACTGATTGCAATTTGTCTGCCGGTATGATAAATTGATGATGCACGGATCTAATCATTGACTAGGGTTTCCATCAATGACAACAAGAAATGATATTCATAGTGTCTCTTTCTAATAGTGGAAGCACTCGTTGCACCATCTTGAACAGTGGTCAGAGCTCAAAATCTCAAAATCTCTTAGAGGCTAGGTTTGCAAATGAATTGAATGTGACCCCTTGGGGCCTGTTTAAGCTTGAAAATTAGGGTTTTTTGACCTTGTTTAGCCGTCCAGCTGGGGTTTTGGACCCCCGATCCCATTTTTGCTCGAATGAGGGTCGTTTTGCATCATTTTTTTCACCTTTTGGCACATTTTTGGCATCTTGGACCCATCATGCGACTTGTCCTCTTTTTTCACGAGATCACCCAAAACTCCAAATATTTTTCTAATTTCTCAAGGGGGCAGTATACTAGCATAATCCTTCTCACTGGGGTAGTAGTGAGGCATTTGAAAAAATAAAAAAAATTTGAATTTTGATCTTGGTAGTTTATTCTTTGAACCAATGCAACAAGTACATTGCTTCAAAGAGGGGGAAAATGTAGACACATAAAATATACAGATTGATCCTATACACCTGATCTTGATCTCACTAACACTAGTTCATCATGAATCATCTCCTTTACTAATCAATTTAATTGAATAATCTTTATTTGATTAAATTCATCATATTTTATCTCTTAATTAAATAAATCAAATTTATTTGATTAAGTCATCATGTCCTATTAATTAAATAAATCATTTTATTTAATTAATCTTATAGTCCCTCTTTTAATTAAATAATTCACTTTATTTAATTAATTTCTAATGTCATCTCCCTTAAATTAATAAATTAATCTTTATTTGATTTAATCTAACACCGCCTCTTTAATTAAATAAATGAAACTTTATTTAATTAAATATAAATCCATTATTCACCTCATTTTGATTTATTTAAATCAAAAAATCTAAATCAAATTGTCAAATCAGCTAATTTCCATCTAAATTAATCAAATCCTAATTAATCCTAATCCTAATATATCAAATCCTCTAGATTTCACAACTTGCACAAGTAAATCAATTTAATTTATTTATAAATTCTTTTATTTTCTCTCAACTTGGCATCAATGAGGGAATATTCCTCAAATTCAAAAAGCCCTCCAAAAGGGATAAGTACATCCAACAAGGCATTAAAGGCCTCTTACATGTATTTTTCCTTGAACCAAGTGGCATTAACTTCATTTCTTCTTCCCTCCAACATGTCATTTCCTCAAATTTCAAATTCCACCTAATAACATTTATTGGCACAATGACCAAAATGTGCTCAACTCTCATCCCCTAGCATGTTGACAAGTGACGCAATGACATTGGTCCCTTCTTTAATCCCACATTCATCCTATTCTTCAATCCTCCATTCCTCAAATCTATAAATAGAGAGTTCCTCTATTGATTTTGGATCCATCATCTAAAAGCATAATCACTATAGGCATTTAGCATTTGAGTTCATAGTATTTCACATTTTGCAACCAATTTAGCTAGGTTATTGGAAAATTTTATCAAGGAAGCACAATCATCACCAAAGATCATCACTTTACATTAAGTAATTGGGAAAGGGCCATTTTCCACATCAAAATGGCACCAATTCCCCCATGGGATGCTAGTTTGATTGTTTAGAATAAGATTTCATAGCTTTCATTTGGTATTTTACCTTGTTTTCTTGTTCATCAGATTTAAATGAATTGCATGGGGAATGTTTATTTTAGATTTATTTCTTGACTAACATTGTGTTGTTTTGTCATTTTGGTGCAGGTCTAAGATATCCATTCACACATACATTTCGATTCAATGCACTACTACATTGAATACCGACTTCCCAAGCATTGTCATTTCAACTTCCATATCGAACCAAACAGTTATCGTCCCTTCTTCAAAGTTCTATTGGATTAACGAAGAGACATAAAACCATGTCTCATTGAATCCTTACAGTCACCCCGATACAAGTCCTTTGTAGGTATTCATTTTTGCTAGCACCCTCCATCAAGATATCGAAGAGACTTTGTAACAACTCCTTCTGATACAATGAAGTCTTACCAATGAACCTTGTAGCCTTGATCGGGATATCAAAGGGATTGCTTATTATGTCCCATCGATATGTGTTTGTCTCCCCGATGAAGCTTTATTGCCAACCCGTCGTTCATCTCATCTGACCATCGCGGGATGGTAGGATTTATACTGCACCACCACAAGCCATCTCACGGGCTGGTGTGGGGCACTGGGATGGCCTGCACACCTATCAGCCATTTCAAACACTATCACAGGGTGGTGGGATGTCCTGCACACCCACCAACCATTTAAAACACTATTGCAGTAAGCCAAGCACTTGTCGAGATATCGAGGAGACTCGCTACTGAGTCCTGTTGACACTCTACTGTTAATCCAATGAACTAGAAACTAGAAACCAAAAGTGCTTATCAGGATGTCAAGGGGACTAGGCATTTCGTCCTGCCGATATTTACCTATCAGCCTGATGAACTCGAAGCCTGAAGCCTTCTACACCAACAAGTTTGAGACACCCTTTCTCAACAATAAGAATGTGTATTTGCATTAATTTAGAAAAAATCATATATATATACTAATTAAGAACGTTAAAAAGGATTGAAAATAGCGAATACAATTTATTAATGATAGCGAATGAAAATTTACTAATTATTTATCAAATATTTTATTTACTAGAACGGAATGTAGTCTATGCTATCATAAAAGAAATAGCTCAAGATCTTGGTATAGTTGATCTAAGCACTTACATTTATCTATCATTACCTACATATTTGACTTGCATAATTAAATTATCTATTGAATTGAATGAAAATAATGGTATTCATACCTTTTCAAAAACCTTCATATTATACTTGCTTCCATGAATTAAGAAGTAGGAGCTCAAACTTTAATAATAAAAGCATAGAATCCAAAATCTAATATATACTCCTAAAGCTTTAACTTTATACTTCAGTCAAACATACCCTTTGAACTACTCAAGAATAAATTATCATGTTACATGACCATAATAAGAGTATTTGGCATAGCCATATTAATATTACAATATCTCTAAGGAATAAGATATGTCATATTAGTATTACAATGTCTCTAAGAAATAATATATGTTAAACTCTAACAAAATGAAATTAATTTCCAAAAACATTATAATTAACCATAAGGATCATAATCAAGACAAATTAATAATTTAATGTTAACCCCTTTGATTATATAAGAAATCCCCAAATTCAAAACGTTGATTACATATTAATCTATCCTTGTTTCTAGATTCTAAAGGAATAAAGAAACTTACATTATTCAAATAAAATATCGGTGTTTATCCCTAGCCTGTAAGCAACTTATACATGCATAATAGTTCAAACTCTGATATTTCCATTTATTTGTTTGCAACATCTTTTATCAGTGTAACCGATACTAACTAAATATCAACTTATTAGTTACAATAGCTATAAGAATATTGAAACCAAATGCTTAAACAAATAGGAGGTCTACGACCATCCAAATGATCCATTGATTATACTCTACAAGAATAGGGTTATGAGTATCTTTCGAGCATACCTTCATAAATCTTATTTTTCCACTTTTGCTCAAGGGTCCGACCTCACAATCATGAGGCACTTTGATCAAGTACGTTGAATGCTGAAACTATTGTTTTCCACATTTCTCCAACTCTCTGGATTATCCTTGCTCAAAGAGGAAAAAGATAACAAAAAAAAAGAAATAGATGTCCTGTTTCCCTACTCCAATTGGTTAGTTCTGCACATGCTTTTAGAACACATGAATTTGTATGCTCTGATATCAATCATTTGACGTTTACGTAGAGATATTAAAGTCTAAACAAGGTGTCACATTTAGGTAAACCGAATTAGATTCCTTCAGATAATTTTAGAAACTACAAATGGAAAATACCTGAAGACCTCATGGACTTCTTAGAGTAAATTTTTTAATATGGTCTCGGACAGCCATGAAAACTCTGGATTAGCCATGCAGTAAATCCTAACAGAATGAACCTACAAGGAACTAGATCCATATTCTCCTTGAGATGAGATTACTTACCATATTTCAAATAAATCATCCTAAAATGATGCTTAATGCACTTGGTTTGATTGACAAGAACTCACCAAAAGTATACAACATTCAGCTCCATGGAAAACATAAAATCAGAGGTAATATGTAAAAACGTAACATTAAATATAAAATCATGAACCCTATTCGAGGTTTAGAATGGTATCCTTATTATCTAAGGGCACCATATTTATTAAAACATTGATACAACATAGGAACATCAACTTTAAGAAAAGAGAGCAAAACAGACTGACCTCCGGAATAAAGCCTCTTCCTCAAGACTATTGAAAGCTGAAAGAGTTGACATATACAATACATATGATGAATAGAGGATTGAGCTCTAAGAATTTTTGGATGACCATGATTAGACCATAAGATCGAAACACTTCAGAGCTTACAAATTAGCAGAGATTCCAACAATATGGGTTTTGGGAAGAAAATCCCTTGTTACTCAATCGTGACGTGAATCATTGCAATCCAAAACTTAGCACTTCTATTGCATTAACAAAGGAGATTCGAATAATCTGGTTTTTGGTATATTATTAAGGTCTCTGAAAAACCAATGGAAACATCCCATTGAAAGGGGTTGACAAATTTTAAGTTTGAGAATAAGTTTCCCCATATCGTCATTTTAAGTTTTAGAATAGGTTTCCCCATATCATTCAACAAAAAACAGAATACCAATAGTATGATATCCTATATAAAAAAATAACACTTATACCTGATCATACAATCCTAGGCGGTTCCAGAGTACAATGCACGATATATAGGCAATAATTAGAATGAATGAGTTAAATAGAATTGTAAGACACGTATTTCCTTATAAAATTTCAACCATAAAATCTCACCCTAGTGGTTTTCACATACTTCTATCTTTGTGTGTTCCTCAAATCAGTATCACTATACGAGACCACAATCAAGGACATGCCTCTTTTCTTCAACAAATATTCCATGTCTTCAAAAGGAAAACATGACTTGGAATTACATAGTTCTATTGCTATGATAAATGCATGATACGCCCACAAGGAAATATTTTAATCCAACTTTCTTCGCATATCCTTGAAATAATAGATTCTTCTCATAATCATCTAATCCTAATAATATGATAAGTGAATGAAATAATAGCAACTATACTCAGTGGTATATGGAGTACATGAAACATCCACAACTATCAGATATAAAACAAGTACTATCTAAAACATCCAATCCTTAATACTAGGTATGTGATCTGAATGAAATATGTAGGTCAATGGATGGAAACTTCAGACACTTTCCAATGAAAAATATGATGATATAAATGACGAATGCAAGTTATTAATAAATCACAAGAGATATGTTTCCAATAATAAAGAATAGATTGTAAATGGAATTATCACACAATATAACAAATACCTGAAACTTTGTAAGATTTTGTGGTATCCTTTCCTTCGCCTTCCCTTTGCCCTGCTCTTTTCCCATGTAAAACGTGCATTCCCCATTCGATCTTGAATTCTGATGCCCTTCATCCAATCTGAAATATGCATATTATTAAAGCAGTTACAAAACCCATGTTGGGCCTTTTGAATCTCCATTGATCCTCCCTCATAGAAGATCCCCGATCGACACCCTATTCTTGCACTTCTTAGTCTCCTTCATCCATTTGAAGAGAAAAAATTATCCTCCTACTTATCAGCCGCCATGAAGTTTATCAACCTTGACTTCACATCCAGATTAATACAAATTTAATTTTCCTTCTCACATCAACATTCAAATAGGATATGATCATCCATTAAACATTACGTTTGAGGCTGAAGTTACAACTGCATTGAAGAATTTCCTGGATCCATCCTTGATGATCTCACCCAGTTCTGCTTACCATTAAATCTTCTAGCAAACCAACCATTCCTCTCTCTTGATTGCTCTATATCCCCTTTTTGTCTATGTTTTGATGGATTTAAGAGACAGGATTAGTCTTTCCCATGTGCAACCGACCCTAGTGTATTCACCTCCTCTTTCCCCCTTTCTCCTTTTTTTTTTGGTGCTCCTCCTTGAGCTTTTATGAACTCTCCCTATTTGATACCTCCTGCAAGAATGTAACCTTCCCTCTTTGTAACAGTTATCAAATTCCAATTAAATAAACCAAACTAAACAAAATAAATAAATAACTTTATTTATTTGTTCATATAATTTAAAATTATGTTTTCTTCTTTATATGTGATATTTATTATTCATAATAAAAACATAAAAGAGTAATTATTCATTTCTAAAAGATTATCCATTTTGAATGACTAAATATTGTTATTTTATTAATATCAATCACTTGATAAGTACTATTTTATAAGTTAATTAATTATTAAAAAATGAGGGTTGTGACATCCTTCTCCCCTTAATTTGTGCATCGTCCCGATGCACATAAGCTCAACAAGAATTGATTACGACTTTTCTGTCTCTAAATAAAATGTAAGGTGGACAAGACTTTCTTAACAGACATCATCATATCTTGTAATTCATGATAACATAATATCTACTATCAGCAATCACTTTGAATATAGTATCATTTAGAAAACTTGGATAACTTGGAGATCTATAATTAATATCTTTTAGTGGCCCAGTATAAAACCCAATAAAGATTAATTTAGAATTTAACATCTTCACAAGTATTAGTTCAATATAAATACTATCAAGCACTACCAGATTGATTTAACACAATAACTTGAATTCATATCCCAAAATACCATAAGATGAATGAATTATAAGAAGAAGACTACCATTCACAAGATACCCCTTGATATGAGAATGTAAACAATAAGGGTTCACTTCTTATTATATTTGTTTGAATTATTTTCTTTCTTGAATAAGGCTTCCTTATAACAACTTCAAACTAATTCACATTATTATCAACATAATTTCTCTTAGGATTCATAAAATGCTTAATTAGCACCAAAGATTTAAATAAATATAGTTGAAATTTAATGATTCTTAGAGATACATACCCATCATTCTTAATGATTGATATGCTTTAACTTCCAAATTCATCTCCGGCTTATTACGATCCTCATCCTTAATTTTCTAGAATCCTTTTCAATGTCGTATTCTTGGTTTTCAAATCAAATAACACATCTCTTCCCATAAAATTATATCATTAGTAGAAGTAAGATTCTATCCAAGATAATCATTACTGATGAATTAAGTAAAACATTTATTTGCCAAGAATATCTCATTCAATTATTTTATTAATTTTCCCATTATTCAGTTAATTTTCCCAAGACATAATAAGTGCATTATTCACTTTCTATCCTCTTTAGGTAACTTATGGGGAGAATAGCTTTGAGAAACTAACATAATCATCTTAAAATTTATTAGTAAATCAAATATAAAATGGTAAATAATAGGTTTGATGTCTTAGCCTCATCCAAATAATCCCTAACCTATATGCTTCATAAAGGTTGAAAAGGGATCTCAAGTATAAAGATACACTTGTCAAGAGATTAAACCATAGCACTACACCTAGACTTTTAAAAGTCCAATCATTATGTAGAATATGCACATGAATTACCAATCATATAAAAATTCAATCAAACATGAGAGATAGGTACATACCATGTACTGATACCATTCCATTTACGATGGCACATGTAATAACCAAATCAATTCACACTAAAATTTTCTATTGATTTTTTTGCATAGAATAATTATTACATATTTGTTCAATAGAATACTCAGATACTTCTATCCATAGGAAATAAACATTTATCCATAGGAAATAAACTTCTATCCATAGGAACATGCTCTAGCCAGAGACTTAGACTCATCGAGACCGTCTGGGTCCTAATTCACTCAATAAAGACTACACTTCCCTATTGGAAGTGCGCTGAGGTCATCGTCTTTAGGATTATATATGAAATTAATAATTAGCTTGAGTCTTGCCTCAGAATTTAGCCTAAAGCCTCAGGGAGTCAAGCGGATCCATCCGGGATCCCTTCCGAGTTACAAAGAACATATTCTCTTTTAAGGTTGCATCCCTTCTTTTAGTCTTTAAGGTAAGATTAAGATGAGCCTTATTTTAAAAGGAACAACATTACAAAAACATTGTTCAATTTTTTGATTGGACTAAATAAGAGAATTTATTTATTCCCTTTCTTTTCTTCCATGCATTATGGATCTTCCCCATTCTTGTAACATAAATATCAATATTTATTAGACTACAATAATACAAAATTTAGATGCATCATGAGCATCAGTAGCAGGTCATCAGGCCTAGTGTCTGAACCTAGCTCTAATACCACATGTAACAACCCAAACAAAAAATCTTAAATTTTCCAATAATAATTTTTTTTCTAAAACCATTTATATACAAGGACTATTTTAAATACTCATATTATAAATAAGAATTACTGTAAAATAGAATTTCATTCCAAAATAAGTTTTTTTTCTTCATAAATTACAACCCAATCATATTGACTAATCATTAAAAAGATGCAACACCAAGTAAGATTTTCTCACCACCCTACCATATTAGTATCGTGAAGCTGCGTGGGCTCTAGCAAAACCTCAAAGTAAGGAAACAGGGCCACCAACTCATTAATCCATTCTTAGAGTATAGGAATACTTCAATTTATTTTCTAATTATAATCAACATTTTTTTGTGGGTATGCAACCCTTTCTAGGGACCCTTCTCTCAGACAGTTTCCTGATAACTACCACCCACAAGGGAAGCAAGGACTTTAAAACTTGATTAAATTTTCTATCTAAGAAATTTAAAATAAGATAATAGATCGTATGAGTGAATAATCTAGAAATACATCATTTCCCCTTTCTAATCACCAAGATCCTCAATGAGGCGAGGTGAGAGCATACGGTGTACGGGTTTTCCACATCCAACTTAATAAAGGAGAAATTGCATAAATTAAATAAATTTCTCTTCCACTTTTATAGTGGGTTAAAAATAGAAATCAAATTAACAAACAATTAAATACTCTTCCACTTATTCAGTGGTGAGTGAATTCCACTTATTCAATGGGGATTAGAAACAGAAATCAAAATAATAATATTTAAACTCTTCCACTTATTTAGTGGTGAGTGAATTCCACTTATTTGATGGGGATTAGAAACAAAAATCAAATTAACAATAATTAAATACACTTCCACTTATTCAATGGGGTTAAAAAACCAATAAAACAAATGATTAAACTCTTCCACTTATCCATTGGTGAGTGATAAGAACGTGTATTTGCATTAATTTAGAAAAAACCATATGTATATATATATATTCTATCATACCTGAGCATGAGATGTGTGTCCTTATGTCATGGTCTCACAACTGACACACAACAATAATTGGTCTAATATTGTTAGAACATTAAGAAGGATTGAAAATAACGAATATAATTTATTAATGATAGAGAATGGAATTGTACTAATTAAATCAAATATTTTATTTTCTAGAAGGGAATGTAGTCTATGCTATCATAAAATAAATAACTCAATACCTTGGTATAATTGATCTAAGAACTTATGTGAGGCATGGCTAACATTAGTCCAGAGACTTCGGTTTAATTTTATATTTATACGGTTGGAGTTTTGGACATGGTTGATGTTGAGATTTTAATTTGTAGACATTATTATCATGGATTATGGACCTACGAGTGTACTCAAAGACCCTAATGTGGATACCACCGCATGATGATGCACGAGTGGAAGAATGGCAAGAGAAAGAGGATCTATAAGAGGTTGGGCATGCATGAGGCATCAGAGATCAACCCATGCCCCTAACCTCCGTTGTGGCATGCTGCCACCAACACCTTGAAATGATTTAAAATCAGAATAATTGGGCTTTTCCCCAAAATAAACCCTACATATAATTTCCTCAAAAAGTATAAAGGGACCTCCAAATTAGCATGTGGTGGATGGTCAAATATCATCCACCACCGCTCCCAAAAATGTCCAATCATTTGTGGATGTATGCACCACCTCATCGATATTCTAGGTTTATTTGGAAGAATGGGTAGGTTAGTGACAGGGTCGACAAAAAAGGTGCAAGATGGGCTTTTGTTATTTTTAGGTCCAAAATTTGTTTATAGGAGAGACCATTTGAATAAAATTTTCTCATACCCTCTCACCATCGTCGATTCTTATCTAAGTCCACATTAATGGACTTGATGGTATCAACAACATTTTGCATTGCGAATGCAAAATGCCTCACATGTGGTGGAATTAATGCTTCATTTTGAATAGCATTGATTTGATTATAAATGGATGCAACATTGTCACTGATCTTTGCTCGCAAGTGAGCCTCGTTAGATCCTGGAGATGGTGGAGGTGGGATGTTATGAGGTGGAGGGGGTGGAGGGGGAGGTGGAGGGGGAGGTTGCTAAGTAGGTGGATTAAGGATATCATCAATATTGAATTGATCCATGATATATAAGTGAACTTACATTAAATTATACAAAATTAACAAACAACTTGTACAAAATTACAAGAAATAGTTACATTTTAAATGTACATTCAAATTTGTTTAAATATGATACATACATATACATACACATACATACATTGATTCAACTTGAGCATGTACATACAAACTTCAAAATTTAAGATACATGTTTAAAATAAAAAATAGGATGTACAATGCATGCATACATCATTCAACTTTACAATGTGTACATAGAAATTTCAAAACTTAAGATCTAACTATGTAATTTTAATACATGTACATACTAAAAAATAAACTTGAAACATACACAAAAATCTCATTTATGTGTAAGGCATGTAAATGAAAAACAAATAATTGTTAATGTGATGTGAAGGCTCATTAAAAATTACATTAATTTATTAGGAGAAATTATGATGGCTTAAGGGGTCCCCATAGGATGGCTTAAGGGGGTCTATGAATTAAGGTCCTAGGAGAAAATGATGGCTTAAGGGGATAAAATTTGGTGAAGTTGCCCAAGGCAACCAAATTTCATTAAGTTAATTATACTATTTTTTAAAATGTACATTTAGGAGACCTAATTAATAACATATGGTGGCTTAAAATGGATCCTAAGTAACTATTTTTAAAGGGATCTATGGCTTAACTATCCTAGGAAAATAATGGCTTTAGGATTTAGGGTTTAGGGTTTAATCTTCTTAAACCATTTTCTTAAAAATCCCCTTAAACCATTCAATATAAATGATCTAATTGAATACAAATGAAAAAATCCCTAAGGCTCATTTATGTCTAAGGCATTGTACAAATGATTTTTTTTTTGTTAATGTGATGTTAAATCTCATTAAAAATTACATTAAATTAGGAGAAATTATGATGGCTAAAGGGGTCATAATAGGATGGATTAAGGGGATTTATGAATGAAGGTCCTAGGATAGAATGATTGCTTAAGGGGATAGAATTTGGTGAAGTTGCCAAGACAACCAAATTTCTTAAAGTTAAATATATATTATTTTTTTAAATGTACATTTATAGGATGTAATTAATAATATATGATGGCTTTTAAGGGGTCCTAAGTATAGTTTTAAGGGGATCTATGGCTTAATTGTCCTAGGACAAAATGATGGCTTTAGGGTTTAGGGTTTAATCCCCTTAAACCATTTTCTTAAAATTCCCCTTTTAAACCATATTTAAATATATAAAGTAAGTTAAATATATAAAGTAAGGAGTTGTTTTGATTCAAATATCTATATAAAAGGGTGATCCCACAATACTGGTTTACAATTTTTGGCCAAACTGGACACTGAAATATTCTTTTCTAACTAAATCTTCACTTTCAAGCACCTATAGCGACTAAACCATGAGGAATTTGAAGATGATGCAAACTATTGATTTATGACATTTTTCCTGTAGATTCTAAATATATTTTTTTCAAAAAATTTGGAATTAGATTGCACTTCTTTTTCTATCTCCTTCAAAAACTAGTTTTTTTCAGCAAACAACATTTTTAAGGAGTGATGCTTACCGTATACAACATAATTTGTTTTCCATGAAGGATAAAATTCTAATTCTCTTGAATTTAGATTTGTAACTATGATATCTAGTGCTTCCAATTGGTCTCATAGTTTTTTATTGAATATGTTTTTCTTAATCAAGTTTCGAATTCAAACCAATTATAATTCAAACATAGGCGAACTGTATACAACATAACTTTTTTGTATGTATTGAAATTCAAATTTTTTTTTGGATCAAGGACTTCAATATGTGGTGCACTCATATTTTAAATTTTTTTTTCATAATCTACTATTTTTCCACATGTGTAGAACAAAGAGCTCGATTTTTGGTGAAAAACCTATTTTTAATAAAACTAAAAAAACAAATAAATAATAAAACCAAAACATATTAAAATTATATTTGTTGGATAGCTCGTTCCAAGGACTACCATCATCCAATTGGGCCTATGAATTCTCCTCCATTTTCATCCTCAACCTGAGCTTCGAAGCGCAAAATTATGGACATTTTTGGTGCCCGAGGGGGAGAAGGGGGAAAAGGGGAGTTTGAGCGAACCCTCTCTCCACAAGCCTTCACTTTTGGATTTTTTCAAGGAATGGTGGGCCCCATCATTAAATGGATTTTCTCGAACTCAAGTTCTAGTGAACCCTATTTTGGTTTGCTCAAACCAAATAGTTCGTTTGAACCCATAAAAGCAAATTTTTTTGCATGGGGTCACTTTTTTCAACTTTTTTCCTTCCTCACTCAAATTGTAAACCACTTTTGTGGGTTTACCCAAAAATTAATTATGATAACATTGTGATAGTATTTTTTTATGTTGATGATCATGTTATCATCAATATTGAAGCCAAATAAATTCAAAACAAACTAAGTATATCAAAACAATTCTAAGTATCGCAAACTAAGTATATCAAAACAATTCTAAAAAAGTTCAAAATGTGTGAATGTAATCCATCATAGATATGTACCTCTAAAAATTAGAATTTAAAAAAACACCAATTAAAAAGTCAATATAATATTAATTAATAGATTATTTAATATTTTTTACTAAATTTTTGCCTCATCATTATACTATTTTGTTCATAAATTCAACACTAAAAATATATCCAACCAAATTCTTTTTAAAATATCCATCCAAGGTCAAATTCTTTATAAAAATAAGATCATTGTTTTTGATACGATAAGCAGTATTTACAGGGTGTTGTACCCTTAACACAGAGAGCCACTAGGGCCAAAAATTTCAAGTCCAAAAAACATTAGAGACTAAGCCAAAACCATACACCACAGACCAACAACAGACAGACAAAAAATAGACCAAACACAAACTAGCTGGCATTTTCCTAGTTCTTAGACAGGAGATTAACATCATCCCCAACCCATTCCTGGCCATCATCAACATTCTTCTCGTCCATTTCATCCTTCATAACCACAGACAAGGTGTTGGTAACATAGTGGACCAGCTTGACAGTGAAATGAGTCAAGCCACATAATTTCTTGTCCATCTTATCCATTCTTTCCTACAACATACGAAGCTCCTCCCCATAATCTATAACCTTCATAGTATCATCACACTCCATGTCCAACGATTCCAAGGACTGGGAAGCTGAATTCTCCTTCTACACTTTGGTAATATCAGGAATGGTGTGGGGCCCTCCAGCATACTCCTCCTCCTCATTCCCTGACACCTCCTCATCCCTGTAATCTTTGTTGTTAGACCGCTCCTCTTTTGAATCCAAGTCATTAACTTGCACTTTATTGTTATTCTTAGCCATTCTACCAAACCTTCTGATGATGGTCTCACCACCAATCACCACCGTAGTCGTGACCATCGTGTCCCCCTTAGAATCCATACCCACCAAATTTTTACCTCTGTTGTCCTTGGTCAGAGGCTCCATCAAACCCTTCGCATCATCCTTACCTTTCTTCTTCGGGGTGGGTTGTCTAGAAATCTTGGCGAGGGTCAACTTGAGTTCACAAAGACTAGTTGCAACACTAGTCTAGGCATTTCTCACATTCCCCTTAAGCTTCTTAGTAGTAGGTTTAGGCTTGTGAGTATCAATAGCAATCAGATGGGTGTTCCTGATGGGACATTTGGACTCAGCTAGGTAAATATTGGTCACAACAAGAGGTTCAATTTCCTGAACACGAACAACGGATATGGGTTTGGGTTGGCATAATGTAAGATGGAAGTGGTAGAGTCTCATAATGAGACCTTGGTGAAGTGGTAGGGGAGGGGTATCGTCAAGGTTTAGGCCAGCGACCCCAATGATTTTTTCAACAGAGCTCTCTAAATCCTTAAGAAAGAAGAAAGGAAAGCTTAACAAAATTTATGCCAAAGGTGATTTAAAAGAGGGAAATGGTAGTAGTAGTAAGTTTTGTATCTACCCACAAGATTCACGTACTTCATAAGGGCAAGGAAAACTTGGTCCCATAGCTGCATAAGGGCCTCTCTCTCAAATCCCAATTGGTTACTAATCGAATTCTCATTTCACATACAAAAATCATTCAGACTATCATTATCTTGGGTCTTTGTATGCTTCGAGTACTTCTTACCAATACTTGGTAGCCTCGTCACCTGCGCTATCACTTCCTCGTTCACTTTAAAGGAAATACCACCCAAAGTCACTCTTCGATATTTCCAAGAGTTAGTAAATTATGTAGATAAATTAGGGTCGTGACCCACCAGACTCTCCATTAGGGGAGCCAAACTACCTTCGACACATATATGCCACACCAACGGATCTTTGCAAAATTTTCCATAGCTATCGGGTTTCGTTCGCACTCTATCACCACCCATAATGCCTCTGTACACACAAAATAGCCATAAAACTTGTGAGAGCAAAAGGTTAGAGAAAATGGTTAAGTAAAAGGTCACCCACACACTTAGGATTTTAAGCCAAACAAAGCAGCCTTGGGTAATCAAAGCAATGTATAAGACACACACGTGAGGAGGTAAATCTCTAAAAGTAATCTTGGTAGAATCATAAATGAGAATCTTCAAACACTTGTAGCTAGGTAAGCAGGACATGATGGGAATGGAAGGTTTTCCATCCATGTTGTTATTACACAGAAACCAAGGCAGGATGGTAGTGGGGCCAAATTTAGAAACATCAAAGAACCCGACCTTTAGAAGAGGAGACAAAATAGTAGGAAGGATAGAGCCAAAGAGGATATTTTCCTCATAATAATTAGTCACATCAATATCAAAATTAAAAAACTTCATGAAAATATGATAGCTTAGCGTAATCCCCAAAAGGAGATTACGTAAGGTACGACCCTGAATAGCCTTGATCACAAAGTACTCACCATAATTCCTCATGATGCCCTTTTTTTCAAAAATAGACCCCACCTCATTATTCAAATTTTTCCACTTGTAGGACACCTCAGTATTAACACCCATCCTCATAGCCCATAAGACAAGCATGTGGTGTTGGAGTATGGACAAACACTGAGAGAGGGGTGAATCAATGTTTGATAGATAGACCTAAAATTTAAACCTTTTAAACATTGACAAAGACTTTTAGTTCAAATATCCTTTCTATTGATAACAGAGTAGAGTAATCACTTTGAGAGCATTCATGAAAAGAGGTAAACAAAGATATGACAACATCAACTCATTTTATTTAGAAGACTTATGCCAATATAACTTGTCTGAGATATGTTTCACTTGCAAAAGATGTGACTAAAATTGTTTAACAATCAGAGCATGATGAAAAAATAGGTGCAACTCATAAGACTGTGTACATGAAGACCAACATCATTGAATCACTTTAAGACCACCATATTTCAATGCAACTTTATGAGACACTACAACAACTGTGCAACTGAATGACATATGATAAGCATTAAAACAACATAGAGCTTTAGTACATTATGATAGATTGAAACATAACAATCTTGACCTATGAATCAATGGAAGAACATGTGATGTGATAGACTAAATACTTTTCATCATAACATGAAAAATATGTTTGGTTAATCATAACTTTTAAACCAGTTTGAAACATATGACTGTCAAAGTACTTGTAATGGTAGAATACATTAACATTGTAGAAATAATAATTGATAATAGACATTAATGCATCTGATAAATTATTAAAATTAGATAGACATGAAAAACAATCACACAAAGACTCATCACATAACACATTATATGTCCTGAGTGGAAAACCCTCAAGGGGAATAAAAACCACTCGAAAAATATATCACTTATTCAGATAGAGCACCAACTCTACAAAGTTACAAGAGCACCAACTCCAAAGTTACAGGAGCACCAACTCCAAAGTTATAGGAGCACCAACTCCACATGATCCAATGTATATAACTAATCAATGTTCTATCAATACCCTAGTAAAGAAAATTAGCATTCCTAGTGCCTCAATAGAAGACAGTGAAAAATAATTTTCAATAAGCACATAGAAGGATGTTATATAAGATTGGTAACATCTCCATTTGATACAACAACTAATATTACTATAATAGATTACAAAATAGTTCTCAATGTAAACACTATTACAAAATCACCTTTCAAGATTTTCAAGACCGAACAATGAATCAATATATCTCAAAAATTTCTCACAAAAATGTATGTCTGTAATTTCCCTCTTCAAGCCACTAAGTCATTGACAAAATGTTGTCATTTTATAATCACCAAACAGTCATTCATAATGTCGTTTCAATAACTATTTATCCAACTCGGGTTAGGGTTTTGTTACAACCCAAAAAAGAAATCATCCAGAAACCCTAAAGGGTTTTAATCAGAACCAATAATTTTTTTTTTTACAGCTGATATAGCTGTAGAATATTATTCCTTTTGAAGCAAAGAAACAATTTCATTCCATTAGCAATAATCCTTGTAACTTGCTTAACCATTTCCTTAACAAAATGTCTCAAAGCCCATAAACAAAAAGATTTTTTTAATACTTGTTTATGGAGGAATCTAAACAAACAAATACCATAAAAAAATGTTGAAGAGATCCATAACTACACAGCTGAAAACCTTCACAGTTGAGCTTTTCCACTTCACTTTACTACCGAGCTTTGTCACTTTAAGTCGGCACCATTCCAGTTTATCATTGCAAATCCTGGCTGCCACACCTTCCATGTGACATTTTTCCCATCGTTCCCTAATCAGGGCTTCAAACATAATGAAATGTTAAAATGCCTTATACCAAGCTTTGATAATAATTTTTTAACCTTTAGTATACTTGACAACCTCGAGCTTAGATAAACTTTATCACATATTTTAGCATGCCTGACTTTCCAATAGAATTTTTTTTATGTCACTTTTAGTGCCCAACACCATATGTGGTCATTTTGATGCCTTAATACAAGTAATACTAATGATAAGGTCTTCAAGGCCTTAAAACATATGAGATGCAAATGGTAAGGTTGATATACCTTTTTAAAAATTAACATGAATTCCCATCCCAAAGTAAGCATAGAACAACCAAGACCATAATATATGCTCTGCAAGTAACCTTATAACATAGTAGGCTAAACACAAATAGCATCAAAGGAATGGAATGGAGAAAACCACTTGAATACTTGTTATGCCTTAGGATATGTCCATGTCCTAGGTCTTCATCAATATTCGATAGAGTTCATATCAACAGTTATCACCTTATCAGATAAACAATGGAGAATATACATATAAGTGGCAAAACCTAAGACTTGTACGCTACATTTTTAGGTAAACACAAGATATGTCACCATATACCAAATATGCAGAACTATCCAATAACACATGGAGACATCAACAAACTTGCACAAACATATCATTTGGACTGTCTGCCCATATGAGAATGCACTAATGCATACAAAGTCAACCTAAGAATACACAAATGTATAAAAAAATGTGCAGTGTATACCATCTGCACAAACCATCAAATTTATCCATCAAATGAATCTGCCATTTATATTTTTCTTGTACCCTTGAAGGATCAAATTGAAAATCATCCTATCAAAATTCCAATTTTGTCATCAAGGACAAACCACAAATCATAAACAACTGAAAGCCAACAAACTCCCCATTTTTCCTTGATGGAAAAACACATATCATCTCTCCCCCTTTTTCCTCAATGACAAAGAATGAAAGAAGAGAATGTGAGATGCCATGAAGATAAACAAATGAGAAGCCAACCAATCATCCAACACACTAACCAGTTGCAAGTAGAGCAAGTAGCAAACTAAATATGCAAGAGAGTTGGGAAGAGTGGATGAAAAGATATAGAAACAAGCTCCCCCTGTCAAGAAACAATCAACACTGAAAGCATATGTGGAAAAGAACAATGGGTTGAAAAAATTCAAAGCATGATATCAATCTATCTTTGTCTAATATTACTCTACATAAATAGAGTAGAAAAATTCCTTCTTACTCCAGTACTTGAAAATCACTTTTGTCATATGCTACTATTTTGCACCAAGAACTAATAAAGCTCAATCACATCTTTGTCCAAGAACACCAATCTCACATCCAGATCCTTTGGCAATGCACATTGTGAAGAATGTTGTCACTACCTATACAAAAGAAGTGTGTGTTCACAAAGCTGAGTGTTGAAGCTTTCTCAAAGTCAAATGTTGTTCACTAAATATAGTCTAAGTAACCACTATTTGGCATGAAACAAAAATCATCAATATTGACAACAATGACTAAGATACTGAGTTAAAGAAAGCATAACATAAATAAGAAAAGGCACTGTCAAGTATATTGTCGCTTGCTCATGTGATCATTTGATATAAGCACCACCACTAGATCATATGACTATCACAAATCATCAATGATCCTATCAACTATCCTTGTTTTGTTAGTAGACTTCACTGTCTTTGTACTAGTCAAAGTCTATTTGCCAACATTTCCTTGAAAAACTACTCCTTGTTTGATATAGCATAGATTTGTCTGAGATACACAGACTACTAAGGTGTGAATGAATGTGAATCACCTTAAACAAATGAATAACAAATGCCTCACAGTTATTACAATCACATGCGAATGACACCATGTAATTTGTCACCCTGAAACTCACTGTCCACTATCTTTGAATAGTCACTTTTGTCATACAATGAAAGTCTTATAAGGTCTGTCACACCATATGAATCCGCACCACAAAAAGGTGAAAGACTACACCACACATAATTAAAGGTTTATTTCTATGCTTTACATATCAACTGCAACAAACAATCATGAAAGCTAATGAATGTCACTGCTATCCTTGGTGAAAATCACTATTACGAGTCACTATCAAAGTCAACACAGAGATATTTCCCTTTCCTCAAAATGCATACAAGTCACCTATCTAAAGAAGGTCTATCTAAAACAAGAGGTCTCTACCTCACTGCCAGAATAGGTTAAGGTTACCACTATCAATAACAAACAGACATTTGATCACTTGTTCATTGAAGGAGCGTTGCATAACATCTTATTCATGCATAGCACTACACCCTAATAATTCTGCAAACTTGTTGTCTTTAAGAAGCACCATTCATTTGAATCAAATAGAGTGCATTACCACTATCAAAGCCCCATAACATTGTTACTATACACAAGCACTTCTCAAAGGCACTAACCTTTTCAAATATTTCTCACCAAATTACCAAGATCAATGTACAAGAGAAGCTACTACAAAAAATGCATATCACATGAGATATCATAGCATACTGCCATCTCAAAATAGATCAGACCAAAATAGCACTACAAGGGCACTATTTTCAAGATAATGATTTGAATCCTTAAGCACTATCAATTGTAAAGGCAGAATAATCCTTGAAGAAGAATGGTCATTGACCATACACCATAAAATCACTACACTAAATTGTCAACAAACTCTGTTTTATCACTGTCATGAAGGATTTCCTCATTTTCATAATTATATGCAATTCAAATTACCACTGATTAGTTGCATTTGCTTACCAGCTTCTACATTCTTATTTCAAACTCATGTTGAATATATAAAAAAAAATATGTTATTTCTTTCAAAGTTCATGTGACTTATCTATGCTTATACACTTTGTATACATGTTTATCAAGGAAATTGCAACAACATAAACTCTATATACCTTGATTTAAAGAAGGCTAGCAGGGACTGATAATACACTTGCTAACTGCATTTTCTATAGTGTTTCTCAAAACCTTTTCAACAAATCTACTTTGTGGTCTTGCATTCACTGCATATCCAAGGTTCACAATTTTTAGCTTTTAAATGATCACATCATCTTTAACACATACCTGCTCCCCCTTACCTCATGTTGACCTTTCATGCAACAATTGATACCTTTTGTGCAGTATGCACTAGTTTAGGATTTTAATTTCCTAGGTCTTTTTTTCCTTCTCCAAACCTGTATGGGCCCTTTCTCTTTCTTTCTCAATGCATCTACATTTTTGTTTTTAGGTGATGCCTTCACCTTACTCCTACATTGTTGTGCCTTATGCCCAAGGTTATGAAACTTAAAGCATGTGACATTATAACCAATTAGAGTAAAGGAATCATATTTTCTTGACATTCCAAAACTTCTATGATCATATCTTCCATACCTCCTACAATTTCTAGTACAATCTCTTGCTCTATGACCATAAACATGAAAACAATAACAATATCCATGAAATTGAGAGTAGTTATTCCTCATTGAATAATATTGTCTAGTAGATGAAAGTCCTATGGACCAGTTGTTTCTTCTTCCAACTCTATTGGTGTCTTTGTGTTGTATTCTATTAGTAACATTGCTTTTGTTTCAGAAACAGTAGCATGATACTCCAGATCTATCTCCTTTCTTGGTGACTGTTTAACCTTGAAACTTTTCCCATAATTTGTCGCAAACACAATTTCCTTTTCAGATTCATCTTTGACACCAAAACTTTGTGTTAGGAAACTTGCAGCCATCTAATGACAATTTCCACATAACCCAAAAGAGATAACAATGCAAATAAGTATTTATAATCCACATGCAAGAGAATAGACAACATACCCATCAAAGATGACACAAGATATACCCTGGGAGAACCCTCAAGAGGGAAAAAACCCAGCCTCCAAAAGCATCCACACTCCATGTATTATTCAATAATGAAAACCCATTACAATACATCTTTAGAGACTCCATGAACACTTTTGAAGCACAAGCTATCCATGCATTCAATGTGACCAAGCATGAATCCACACATCCCATGCCATGCTACAAACCCTCACACATGCACAAGCTCAACCTGCTAACTTGCAACAAACTCTCTAACCTTAGACAACTACCCTTGTGGTTGCTTTTATAGAAGAAAGCTCCCACAAAAACACCAAGTGGTATTGCATAAACCATGTGCCCAAAACCATGAACTTACAAAATCATGTGACCCCACATTTAATATTGGGTACTTTATTATATTTTATTTTTCCCCAATATTAAATAATTACATTTTATAATTAAGTCCCAATGTTAGATACAACATAAAGTGGCCCCAACATTATAAATCCTAGTGATGCACGTCCATCTAGGTACCCCTAGGTGCACCACACACATAGTAATAAATTAAGCATTATAAGCATTATGCAAGGTGTACAACACCTAATTCTAACAATTTCTCACTTGTATACATTTCATAAGGGGGTAACGAGTAAGCTCAAACATCAAGATAATAAACTCCATAGGCAACATGTACCATCCTGGAATCCAAGTGCTCCATGTGCTCTATCAAGATACCTACAACAAGAAACAAAGTGACTACCATTCCAAGCATGAATGCTCTCATCCACCATCATGCCAATGCACAAAGATAAGAATCCATCCAAAGAGAAGCCACATAATTTGTCACAATTAAGCATAAGTCCTACCTCAATTGATATCCCAAACACAAACACTCAATCCAAAGGTATCAATATGCACCTGTAGCTATCGAAATACACAAACCCTTAGATGAAATAGCACCCACAACAAGTGCCAACACATCCAACTATCCATACCTTTGAGGTATACATAACATAGTAAACTCGTGCCACCGATCATATCCACCCATAACCTCCAATTACAAACTCCATGTGCAAACCTATCAAAGAGTGACATACACATCTAGGAGCTCCCACAACATGGGCAATGTACAAATGAATGCAAACCTAGAATGAGTGAATTCAACGTGTCACTTTGTTAACATTCCAGAAATAAGTCACCATCACAAGTGATCAAGGCATACCAAATCTACTAACATCACATAGGAGATGTAAACATGTAGTACTAAGGAACATCCACAATGATATGCAAAAATTGCAAACCAAACACCTATAGAATGTCCTCCTACACACACCTCTAAATGCCAACTGTGTCAAGTATGATCTCCTCAATAATACCCTAACTAAAAATCCTCAACAACATCCAAAACACCTAATCTCATGGATCAAGTACGACATATGAATCAATGTAACTATGCCAACATGGACGTAAGCCTCTCTACCAAGAAGATCAAACTCAAAGTAATGATCCCCATAACTAGAAATCAGCCCATAAACCATCTCCTAACAATCCTCGAATGCACAAGGAGATAACCATGCCATAACTTCCCTCAAAATGAATCCTCTTTAACTAACTAACCATAGCTCAAGATCCATTTCTATGAAAGATAAAGAATATAAACTCATTCTAACCCATCCTCAAATGAGTATCCATAATCACCATGAATCAACTCAATCCCATGAGAATCAAAGCACAAAACATAACACATCTAAAAGATATAATGGGAAAATACCTCTCAAATCATAACTTGTCGAGTAGACCAAGAGTGGGGAATGAGAATGCTCCTCTAGGATATCCAAGTTATCATGAATCAATCAAGAACACTCTCCTTGTAGGTCCATGTTGAACTCACGTCCAACCAAGGTGTAGGCTCCTCATACTTCCTGCTGAAATCTCATCAAAAGTAACCATCTCAAAAACATTTCTCTAACCACAAGAGAACACCAAGCCTCACCTAAGTCTCTGTGTATCCATGAGAACCTATAACTAATCAATCCATACCAAACTCCAAATGCAACATAGAACCAACATGAAGTAATCAAGTAAATGATCAATGTAACCAATACCAAGAGAACTACCAAGATCAATGTCAAAGCTCCAACTGCAAAATCAGGAACCTAAACATGGCATCCATGATCTAACCATCTCCTCCTAGGAGATGACATGCACCATAACATATATATATAAACATCCTAGTCTCAAGAGAACATGTACCATTCCAAACTCTAATCTAGAATCAAGAGTGTACCATGACATCATAACAACCACTCTAAACCAAGAAACCATATCCCCATACCAATGATGCATCCACATCATTGCCAACAACTCCACTGAACCATGGTACCGAGTCACACATGGCATCATGACAACCATCCTCTCTATGAAGATCATCCAAGTCTACACACACAACTGAAGTGCCAGTAACATAACAATTAGAACCAAAATCTCGAAGAAAAGAAGATACCTACAACCGCCAAACCATCATAAACATATCCATCACCACTAAACCATCACTGCCAAAAGCTCCCACTGAAAAGTGTAACCATGTAACAAGCTAACATGACATCATGATACTAATCTCCTAATGAATATCAAACATGAGAATGAGCTCCTCAATAAGAAATCAAAGTAAACCATGATCCTCATACCAAGAAGATTCACCATCACAACCTGAATCAAGATTCATTCCAACACCACCAACAATGCACCTACATAAACCATCATGACATGCCAAAGTCTCTAAAGCACAAGAAACATCCATGGCACCATGATCACCACCAAAAGTACCAACAACATCACCCAACTATGTCCACATATCTGCATAATCATAGTCAACTACATAGGTCTCATATCATGACTGTACCTGGTAATACCATCTCAACTCCTCAACATGATATCAAAACCAGCAAACCAAGTGACTAAACCAAGCCACCAAGACTGACCATGCATGAACACTGAAATATTAATGGGAAAAGACAACCCATATCCAAGTTATAGGTGCAACAAGTAGGTATAGACCACCTACAACATTGCACAATTTGTAGATACAACAATGCAACATACAAATTCAACCAATGCTGATAACCATGTCAAAAAAAAAAAAAAGATGCACAACTGAGAATACAGTGAATCCAACATCAAATCTCCCAAATTCAACAATCCATAAGTTCATAGTATCACCATAGTCAACATAAGCCATAAACAACTAAGATAAATAAAACATAAAATAAACCATTCCAAAATAACTTCAAACCTGATCCACTATGTAGTGCTTTGAAAAAACTTTTTGTCAACTATTCAAAGTCCAAAATCCGACTCTGTATGCACTCGATATGACCTTTCGAAGCTCAAAAAAAACATATTAGGTTGACCAATAAAACCACTATCAAAACTGAAAAATATGGAAATAAATCTTACACCACAGTGTAGAGCTCTGAGACACCTTTCCAACAAGTCCAATAAATCGAAAAACCAACATCGTGAGTGAAAGTTATGCCTCCTGGAATAAAACTGCTCCAATCTAACTATAGGGAAAATTCTGGTGGGTCCTACTCCAAAGCAAATATTAATTTTTTTTGAAACTTTAAAACTGGCAGATTTTCCATTTAATATTTAATGGCAAAGATTTAATAAGGAAGAATGGATGGATGGTTTAAACTATAAATAAAGGTTTGTGAATCTTTTAATAATTTATTCCCCCTTTTAAACCTTTTTTCATAATTCAAGGTTTTTAAAACCTCAACAAAGAAGGTTGACCAACATGTTCAAATCGCAGTGTGGAGTACATACGAACTAGGTAAAGGTAAAGTACGGGTTCAGTCTACGACAAGGGGCAGGTACAGGTCTGTAGACCCCATACCCCCACTACTGTATTATATATTTTTTAAAATTTTTGATTTTCAATAAACTTTTCAATGGCATATTTTCTAATAAAGTTTATTTTATTTTGCAAGGTAAGTTTTCAATGGATGGGAATGAATTTTTATTTTTGTTTCTGCGAACTATACCGTCGACATCTGTATGGCCGAACAGGGGTATGTGCAATTTTTTTTTTGCATTTTTTTCAGTCACCAAAATATATCAACTTTTATATCAAAATTCATATCTTGGCCAATATGAATCCAACCATGAGGTCCATTTTGTCCCAAGACGTCATTTGTGAAATTTCCCCCACAAAACCCCTATTAGAATGCACAACCAAGAAACCCTATTTTGCCCAAATTTTCTTTTCACACCCCAAATCTGCAAATTACCCATCATAACAACAAACCCAAAACCCTCATATCTTGCTATGTCATTCATTCTCATGACAATTTCCACATAACCCAAAAGAGATAACAATGCAAATAAGTATTTATAATCCACATGCAAGAGAATAGACAACATACCCATCAAAGATGACACAAGATATACCTTGGAAAAACCCTCAAGAGGGACAAAACCCAACCTCCAAAAGTATCCACACTCCATGTATTATTCAGCAATGAAAACCCATTACAATACATCTTTAGAGACTCCATGAACACTTCTGAAGCACACGCTATCCATGCATTCCATGTGACCAAGTATGAATCCACACATCCCATGCCATGCTCCAAACCCTCACACATGCACAAGCTCAACCTACTAACTTGCAACAAACTCTCTAACATCAGACAACTATCCTTGTGGTTGCTTTTATAGAAACAAGCTCCCACAAAACCACCAACTGGTATTACATAAACCATGTGCCTAAAACCATGAACCTTAAAAATCATGTGACCCCACATTTAATATTGGGTGCTTTATTATATTTTATTTTTCCCTAATATTAAATAATTACATTTTATATTTAAGTCCCAATGTTACATACAACATAAAGTGGCCCCAACATTATAACTCCTAGTGATGCACGTCCATCTAGGTACCCCTAGGTGCACCACACACATAATAATAAATTAAACATTATAAGCATTATGCAAGGTGTACTACACTTAATTCTAACACTCTGTCCTTTCTGAAACCATAAACCAAAGTGATCACTAGAATGCTTTGCTTACTCAACATACCATCAAGAGCTTTAGTTCCTTTTCTCATTTTTTTGTAATTTGATGTCTTCCAAACTTTTCTTTAAACTGACAATCTCACCTTCAAGTTTTTGACACTCAATTGCCCTAACTTCTAAATTGGTTCTAGTTACTTCCTCTATCTTTTTTCTCTCTTCACTTTCTATTTTCAGTTTTAAAATCAAATTATTTGTATCATTAGACAAAGAATTTTCTTTTGCACTCTTTTTCAAAGAAACAAGTTCTTTTTCTAACTTATTACACATTTTTTCTTTCTCTTTCAACTTGACTCCATTTTCCTCTTCAGCCTTTTTCCTTTCTAACACTTGATTGTTTAGAAATTCAATATTTTTTTCAGATTTACCATAGTTTTGGTTTAATAACTTATTAGTATCAATGTTGTTTTGAAGTTGTACCTTGAGTTCCTATTTTTTTCGTTTAAGCCTTTTAAGTTCATCTAAGGCAACAAGCAGTTCTCCTTCCAAAACAAACCTCAAAATCATCACCTTCACATTCCTTTGCACCAAATTCTCATTCACAGTCACTTACTAAGTGATCTCCTTCTTCTCCAACTACAGGATCACTTTTAGTATCAACTGGGAGTGGTATTTCTTGAGACAAAACTTCACTATACTTGACAGGGGTTGGTTGATCAACTTTTTGCTTGACACTAGTGGTTTTCTTGTAACCTTTGTTTCTTTTTCACTTAGCCATAACAAATACTCCACGACCAGGAAACCCTAAGTTGGTTAGAATTATGCATAGGTATGGCTCTGATACCATTTGTTGGAGTATGGATAGACACTAAGAGGGGGGGTGAATCAGTGTCTGATAGACAAACCTAAAATTTAAACCTTTTGAACTTTGACAAAGACTTTTAGTTCAAATATCCTTTCTATTGATAATAGAGTAGAGTAATCACTTTCAGAGCATTCATGAAAAGAGGTAAACAAAGATATGACAACATTAACTTGGTTTATTTAGGAAACTTATGCGGATATAACTTGCGTGAGATATCTTGCACTTGAAAAAGGTGTGTCTGACATTGTTTAACAATCAGAGCATGATGAAAAAATAGGTGCAACTCATAATACTATGTACATGAAGACCAACATCATTGAATCACTTTAAGATCACCAGATTTTAATGAAGCTTTATGAGACATTGCAACAACTGTAAAACTAAGTGACATATGATAAGCATTGAAACAACAGAGAGCTTTAGTACATTATGACAGATTGAAACATAACAATATTGAACTATGAATCAATGAAAGAATATGTGATGTGATAGAATATATGCTTCTCATCACAACATTCAAAACATGTTTGGTTAAACAAAACTTTTAAACTAGTTTGCAACATATGACTGTGAAAGCACTTGTAACAACAAAATACATTAACATTGCAGAAATAACAACTGATAATAGACATTAATGCATTTGATAACTTATGAAAATTAGATAGACATGAAAAAAAATCACACAAACACTCATCACATAACACATTATATGTCCTAAGTGGAAAATTCTCAAGGGGAATAAAAACCACTCAAAAAATATATCACTTATTCAGATAGAGCACCAACTCTACAAAGTTACAGGAGCACCAACTCTACAAAGTTATAGGAGCACCAACTCCACATAATTCAGAAGCACCAACTTCTAAAGTTACAAGAGCACCAACTCCAAAGTTATAGGAGCACCAACTCCACACAATCCAATGTATATAACCAATCAATGTTCTATCAATACCCTAGTAAAACAAATTAGCATTCCTAGTGCCTCAATAGAAGATAGTGAAAAATAATTTTCAATAAGAACATAGAAGGATGTTATATAAGACTGATAACATCTCCATTTGATACAACAACTGATATTATTGTAATAGATTACAAAATAGTTCTCAATGTAAACACTATTACAAAATCACCTTTCAAGATTTTCAAGACTAAACAATGTATCAATATATCTCAAAATTTTCTCACAAAAATGTATGTCTGTAATTTCCCCCTTCAAGTCACTAAGTCACTGACAAAATATTGTCATTTTATAATCATTGAATTGTCTTTCAGAATGCAGTTTCAATAATTGTTTATCCAGCTCGAGTTAGGGTTCTGTTACAACCTGAAAAAGAAATCATCCAAAAATCTTAAAGGTTTTTAATCATAACCAATCAAAAAATTTGTTACAGTCGATATAACTGTAGAATATTATTCCTTTTGAAGCAAAGAAACAATTTCATGCCATTAACAATAATCCTTGTAACATGCTTAACCATTTCCTTAACAAAATATCTCAAAGCCCATAAACAAAAAGAGTTTTTTATAATACTTGTTTATGGAGGAAGATAAACAAAAAAATACCAGAAAAATTTGTCGAAGAGATCCATAACTACCTAGCTAAAAACCTCCACAGTCAAGCTTTTCCAGTTTACTTTACTACCGAGCTTTGTCACTTCAAGTCGACACCATTCTAGTTTATCATTGCAAATCCTAGCCACCACACCTTCCATGTGACATTTTTCCCATCATGCCCTAATGAGGGCTTCAAACATAATGAAATGTAAAAATGTGTTATACCAAGCTTTGATAATAAGCTTTTAACCTTTAGTATACTTGACAGCCTCGAGCTTAGATAAAATTTATCACATATTTTAGGATGCCCGACTTTCCAATAGAAAACTTTTTATGTCACTTTTAGTGCCCAACACCATATGTGGTCATTTCGATGCCTTAATAAAAGTAATACTAATGATAAGGTCTTCAAAGCCTTAAAACATATGAGATGCAAATGGTAAGGTCGATAGACCTTTTAAAACATTAACATGAATTCCCATCCTAATGTAAGCATAAAATAGCCAAGACCATAGTATATCCTCTGCAAGTAACCTTATAACATAGTAAGCTAAACACAAATAGCATCAAAGGACTGGAATGGAGAAAACCACTTGAATACCTATTATGCCTTAGGATATGTCCATGTCCTAGGTATTCATCAATATCCGATAGTGTTCATATCAATAATTATCACCTTATAACATAAACAATGGAGAATATACATATAAATGGAAAAACCTAAGACTTGTAAGCTAAATTTTTAGGTAACAAGATATGTCACCATATGCCAAATATGCAGAACCATCAAGTAACACATGGAGACTTCAACACACTTGCACAAGCATATCATTTGAACTATCTGCCCATATGAGAATGCACCAAAGTCAACCTGAGAATGCACAAATGTATATAATGTATCTTGTATACAATGTATACCATCAAATGAATCTACCTTATATATTTGTCTTGTACCCTTGAAGGATCAAAATGAAAATCATCTTGTCAAAATGCTAGTTTTGTCATCAAGGACAAACCACAAATCAAAATTAATTGAAAGCCAAAATGTGGACCCCCCATAAAGCCCTTAAAAATGCTTGATTAGTTATTATGATTGATTAAGTAAGGGTTTTTTTCTTTTAGGATTATACCTTGAATACCTAGTGGTAGGTTCCCCTAATTACGTAAGCACTTAAAGAATTTCTAATGTGTGCCAAAGTTGGCTAAGGCATCAACCACTTGATTTCCCTACCGGTAAATGTGGGAAGTATTCTTCAAATTCAACTTAGACACGAAGAGCCTTATGTCTAATAGGATGTCTTTAGTGCTCCACCCTAGTAATCTGCCAAATTTAACAACATTAATAATACTTAGTCACCTTTGATATGAAGGTTCTCAATCCCCATAGAAACAACAATCTGTAAGCCCTTTAGGAGTGCATGAGATTTCACAATCATAGAAGATTGGATACCAATCCCCTAGAGTAACCAACCACAAAATTTCCTTTTCAATCTTTGATAGCACCTCCTATGCTAGCTTTGCCTAGGTTACCTTTGGCTACCCCATCAAAATTAAGTTTATATCAACCACTATCCAGAGGCTTCTAGATAGTGTTACCTCTAGCTAGGGATATGGAGTTGTCATAGGATCTTGCATCTAGGTTTTTATGCCAAGCATTGGCAATAATAATTCCCCTCTCAATTAGACCCTTATCCGGGGTTTTCCCTTTGAAGAGTGAAATTTTTTCCTCAATGAGCTAAGAACCAATACCATAAACCTCCTTCAGACTCATCTCATTGTTCTTGAAAATCCGTTCTTTCTCTCTTTCCATAAGCACCAACAAATAATGGGGGGAACCTAGTTCTAAATTTCATAAGTTAAGGGGTGAATGAAGGGTCCAATCCATCTCAATATAAAGTATTTAATATCCTTACATAGTCCATTGAATGTCCAAACATTCTATAGCCAGCTCCCACACATCAACAAAAAATGGGTAGTGTAACAACAGGTGGTCCACAAATTCTTCATTGCACTTGCATAAAAAACATTTGTTGGGGATCTGGAATCTCCTTTTCCTCAAATTCTCCCAGGTAAGAATCTTGTTATGGCATGTAGTCCACCAAAAGAAGTTAAATTTCAGGATCATGTGTCGATTCCCAACCCTCTTCCAAAGGTCAAGGAAAAAACCCTGGTTCATCAACATATTATAAGCCGATTTGACTGAAAGATCTCCCTACTTATCATGAGTCTAGAAGAATTCATCCCCCAAGATGGTTGAGGGAAGTTTAGTAAGGGAGAGCAACTCGTGCAGTGAATTGGCAAGGAGGCTCAATTCAGGGGATAAACGACAGCAAAGAGCCAAAACTTTCCACTTCCTAGCACCAAGTGGGCCAAGGAGGTAATCACTAATATGAACACCAAAGAACCATTGAGCTAGCCTCTTAAGATTTTTAAATTCAAAGTTTTCCAGAGGGATATCAAGTAACCAAAGGTCCTCCAAGAATCTAATTTTATTACCATTACCAATCTTCCATTTCATCCCAATCCTAAGCAAACCCTATAGGCTACAAATGCTCCTCTAGGCCAAGGAACCCAAAGGGTAAATCTTCGAGAGATAGTCAACTAAAGGTCTGTTTTGAAGATACTTAGCATTCATAATCTTACACCAATCCTTTTTATTCCTGAATTGGTCCTACCCCACTTTCACCATCAAAGCCTTATTGGTATTAGAGACAATCCTAATGCCAAGCCCACCACTATGTTTAGGTTGACAAACTTTGTCTCATTTAACCAGAGAAAATTTCTTCTTGACCTCAGCCCCAGACCAGAGGAAATTCCTTTGAATTTTCTCATATTTCTTAGCTATATATATGGGGGTCTTGAATATAGAGAGGAAGTAGATAGGGATACCCTAAAGAGTAGCATATAGGAGCTATAGTTTACCAGCATGGCTAAGGATGGAGCCTTTCCACTCAACCAATTTTCTTTGGATCCTTTCAAGGACCGAATTCCAAAAGTTAGGAGTGAATTCCTTGACAGTAAGGGGTAGACCAAGATAAATAAAAGGAAGAGAACCACTCATACAACCCAAAATATTAGTCGCCTGAGCTTGTAGGTTAGGAGTGTTGTTCAAGAAGTAAATCATAATTTTATTAAAGTTAATGCATTGAACAGAATAAGCAACGTAGTTTCTAAGACAATTTTCCATTACCTGGCTTCAATCACAGAGGCTTTCCCAAATAGGAAAGTATCATCCACAAATTGTTGGATCACAATCAGATCTAAGGAAGAGACAACCTTGATCCCCTTAATAGACCCTTCCGACAATAGATTAGCAAAGTTCCTGCTCAAGACATCCGCAATCATGATAAACAAACAGGGTGAAAGGGGGTCACCCTGTTTGATACCTCTCCCAGTAAAGAAGAACCAAAAAGGAGTCCCATTAAACAGAATAGAGTAATATTCCATTGTTACACATTCCATTATGAGTTTGAACACAGATTGGTCAAACCCAAACTTAGCCAAGACTTTAGGGATAAAGTCCCAAATCACCTTATCATAAGTTTTTGAAATATCTAATTTAAGGGCCATACCAACATAGTTGCATCTCTCCATGGAATGGAGTAGTTCATGGGTGGTAATGGTTGCATCAAGGATATGATGACCAAGCACAAACCCTTTTTGAGTGGGGCTGATAAGTTTGTCAAGGAGAGGTTTGATGCGGTTCACCAGAATTATAGAAAGGATTTTATAAAAGGTAATGCAAAGGCTGATGGGGCGAAAATAAGTCATAGAATGGGGATCAAAAATCTTGGGAATCAACGCTAAGAAGGTGTGCTTCACTTGTTTGATAATCTTACCAGATTTGAAAAATCTTGAGCAGCTAAGATGAGGTCCTCACCAACAATCTCCCAAAAGATCTGAAAGAAGGTTGATGGAAAACTATCTGGGCCAGGCGCTTTGTAAGCCCCCATATTGAAAGTATCCAATCTAACCTCCTTGGGAGTGACAACACTAAGGATCCCAAGGTTATCATTTTGGGTATTGATGGTTGGGAAAGGGTCTAGCAGTAGACTGTCTAGAGCCAGATTAGGAGCCTCAGTAGGAGCCAAATAAGCCCTCTAAAAATAACCAGTAGCCAATAGATCGATCTGGATGGGTTTATTGATCACCCCCCTTGCTCATTAAGCAATTTATTTATCTAGTTCCTTTTCTTACGTTTGATTGCAAAAATGTGAAAAAAAGGAGGTATTCATGTCACCTTCTTTCACCCATTGGACCCTAAATTTTTGTTTCTATAAAATTTCCTCTTTCCTTAGAATTTGTGTTGGATGTTGTGGTTGAGTTTCCGATATGTGGTTGTCATTGATCTCAACACTAGTATTAGCATTGGTGTCCTAAAGGCTATATATGTCGAGGATATTGAGAAAATTATAATAAATATGTTGAAGGTTGTTTGTGAAGCTGTGAAATTCAACGTGTTGGAAAGTTCAGCATGTTGGTATTCAAAAGTTGTGGATTAAAGGTTTTGTTGTTGAGCCTATCTAGTGTATCTACCAGAAGTTTCAAAGGTGAGCATCAAGATTTGAGCAAGTTGTGAGTCTTTTTGTTCCTATAGTTATTCGGTTACTGTAGCTGGTGTTTTTGGAAGAAGAGAACATGACTCTGGTAATTTGATTTGTTGAGTATGCTCCTATGATGTTCGTTTATGCTTCTAGATCATGCTCTATCTTTGTGGCACGTCTGCGTTGATCGATGTGCTCATCATCATAGATTTTTCCTTTGCATGTTCGGGTTTTAATGTTCTTGGCTGACATGATGGTTGTAGCATCTGTGGATCCTTGTAGATTAATTTTTGAATGTCTGGCACATTCGAGGATTTTTTTTTATGTCTTCATTATGTTGTGACCTACTTTAGTTGGTGTGCATTGAGATTTATTCATGAATTGGGCTGATAGTTTGTATTCATTTATCATTTTATTTTTGGCCGACAAATTTGTTCATGTAATTCCATGTAGCGGATATATAAGACTGATTGTCTTATTCATTTGAGATGTATGAGAATTGTGTGTGTTATGTGCCAATAAAGATTAGATCATTCAATTGTAGAGCAGAGTGTGAAGAAGATTGAGCAAAGTGTGAAGAAGTGTTTCTGTGCTTAACTAGAACTATAATCAGGATTTTGAAGAAGCTATTTTCTCAGTTCAAATCCTTTAGATGGTTTTAATATGAATATCTCTCTAAGACAATGTGTCTTCTTTGAGTAGTGAGTTGTAGGTAGTGTGCCTAAATGCATGTGCATTCTTATTATTCACCTCTATACTCTTAACAGGTTATAATATTGTGGACTGACATCCACTGTGGTTTTTCCCCTAACAAGGTTTCCACATATAAAATCATACTATTCTTTATGTTTCTAATGTGGTGACTGTTTTTGCTTAATGTTCTTTCATTACATCTGAGAATAAGTTGAATAAGGTTTAATAAGTTTGAATAATTTGTGACAACTGATTCACCCCCCCTCTCAGTTGTCTATCCTTGTTTTTCCAAAAATTGGTATTAGAGCATGTTCCTTTGAATAATTTTAATAGATTGAGGTGATCTGAATTGGCATCATACAAGAAGGATAGTCCTAGATTCGATGGAACAAACTATTCTCTATGGAAGGCTATAATGGAGCGTCATTTGAAGTGCATTGGTGAACCCTTCTAGAAGATTACAAAGAACAGATATGTTATTCCTCATAAGGGTCCCTCTACTCCTGATGAGATCAAAGAAGCTGAAACAAATATCAGGGCTATAGAAGAATTGTTGAGTTCTTTGACAGATTCAGAGATGACAAATGTGATGGATTTGAAAATAGAACATGAGATCTAGAAGAAGTTGGAAACATTGTATGTAGGAGATGCACGAGTGAAATTTCGAAGGTAAAAATTCTAAAAGGCAAGTGGAAAAAAATGAAAATGGGAAAAGATGAAAACATTATTTCTTTCATGCAAAAATTAAATGAAATGGTGATGGGTAGAAGATGTGTCAGTGGAATCTTGGATGAAGAAGAGGTCATAGCTAAAGTTCTCAGATCATTGCCTACTTCTTACAAAATGAAAGCTCATGCTATTGAAGAGCTCAGGATAGTAACACATGTGACAAGAAATATGTTGATTCGCAAGCTTGCTGCCTTTGAGTTTAGTGAATTTGGTGACTGTACCGCTAAGACAAAATCTGCATTTAAAGCTACTATATCCAGAAGAAACAAAAAAAGTTATGATCCAGAAGAAATTTCTAGAAAGACATTCAATTATGAAGATGAGATGAAATAGATTGAAGATAAAGAAAGAGAGCTAGAAAAGTTGGAAGCACTGACTGTGAAAAGAGAAGCCAAAGGACAAGGTAAGTACAAAGGAAAGTTGCCTATTAAATGTTTCTCTTACAATAAGATAGGTCATTTTGCATCAAGATATCCTAAAAGAGTTTCTAGGTTCAAACCAGACAATTCTAGATTTCAAAATAAATGTTATTATGATGAAGAAGGTGTTATTAATGAAAATCTGATAAAAAAATGGAAATGAGGATGGATGGGTATTCATTGCTATCAAGAAAAATGGTCCAGTGTCCACTAAATCTGCTAGTAATAAGAATGTTGAGAAAGCTCTTGCAACCAAAATTGAAGAAAAGGATGAGTGGGTGATTGACAACGGATGCTCACATCAAATGACTGGTAACAAAAGCAAATTTGTAAGCTTGGAGAAGTATGATGGTGGTGTTGTAATATTTGGAGATAACAATGCTCGTGTGATTTGTGGCAAAGGCACTATTTCTCTCGGTGGTAAACATAATACTGATGATGTCCTTTATGTAGAAGGCTTGAAGCATAATCTGTTGAGTGTTGGACAGATGGTCCACAAAGGATACAATCTACAGTTCAAAGATGGAAAGTGTAGATTACTAGGAAGTTATGGAAATGTAATTGCTTTAGGTACAAAGATAAGAGGTAATATTTTTCACCTAAGTGCTACTAGTGAAAGTTGTTTAATTACTCAAGTTGATGAAAGCGAGTTATGGCATAGAAGGTTGTGTCATGTTAATTTTGATAACATTGTCAAGATATGCTCCACTCAAGTAGTAAGAGATCTTCCTAGGCTAGTGAAGCCTAATAACACCATATGCAAGGAATGTTGTATGAGAAAGTAGACTAGAGTTTCTTTTTGGAGCAAACAACACCATTCTAATGGAATACTAGAGCCGGTGCATACTGATATGTGTGGTCCCTCTAAAATCAGTAGTCTACAAGGAGAAAGGTACTTAATGTCACTTATTGATGATTACTCTAGGATGATATGGGTTTCTTTCTTGAGAGAAAAACATGAAGCATTAGAGAAGTTCAAAAGTTTCAAATCTATGGCCAAGAATGAGACAGGTTTGAAGATTAAATGCTTAAGGTTAGACAGAGGTGGTGAGTTCACTTCCCGAGAGTTCAATTCTTTATGTGAAGAGCATGGAATCAAGAGACAGTTATCTGCTCCCTGGACTCCTCAACAGATTTGAGTTGTAGAGAGAAAGAATAGAAAAATTCTAGATGCTACTAGATATATGATGTCAGAAGGTAATGTTCCTCATATCTATTGGAGAGAAGCTATAAGCAATGTTGTGTATACTATCAACTGGGTAAATGTCAATGGTAATTTTGGTAAGACTCCTTTTTGAGTTGTGGTTTGGTTATAAGCCTACTATTAAGTATTTCAAAATATTTGGAAGTAGAAGTTACATCAAGAGAGATGAAGATATAGGTGAGTTTTATGCTAGGAGTGATGAGGGAATATTTTTGGGTTATTCTACTAAAAGCAAGGCCTACCAATGCTATAATAGAGGATTGAAGAAAATTCTTGAAAGTGAAAATGTTAGAGCTAATGAAGACACTGCTAGATCATGTAGATACTATTGATATGATTCAGATGACCAACTTGATAGTACTAGTAAAGGAAAAAATGCTCAGACATAGAATCAAGTTCAAATTGTTCCTGTGAATCAAGAGAATCAAGAGGGAGAGGCTTGTGGAAGTGTAGAAGAGAGAACACAAGAACCAAAAAGTCAAGAGAATCCTAAAGTTCTGAGGTATGTGAAGCTAAATCACTCTAAAGATCAGATTATATGAGATAAGAACAAAGGTGTGCAGACTAGAAGAAGAATTGCAAAAGAATATTGTCTGATTTCCAAGACTAACCCCAACAATGTCAATGAAGCATGCAAAGATGAACATTGGATGGAAGCAATGAAGGAAGAACTAATGTAGATAGAGAAAAATGATACATGAATTCTTGTTCCCAGACCTCAGGACAAAAATGTGATTGGAACAAAATGGGTCTTTCAGAATAGGTTGAATGAACAAGGTGAAGTGGCCAAGAACAAAGCAAGACTAGTATGTAAAGGGTAGTCACAGATGGAAGGTATTGATTTTGAACAAACCTTTGCCCCTATTGTTAGAATTGAAGTTGTAAGATTGTTTCTTGCAATTATGTTGCTTTTAAGAACTACAAAGTCTATCAAATGGATGTAAAGTCAACATTTTGGAATGGTGAGCTAGAAGAAGAAGTATATGTTGAGCAACCAAATGGATTTCAACTGACTAATAAGGGAGATATGGTTTTCCGATTGAAGAAAGAATTGTATGGACTCAAGCAAGCCCTTATAGACTAGTATGTCAAACTGGATAAATACTTGTTGAAGCTTGGATTTAATAAAGGTATTGCTGACAGTAATCTAAATTTTAAGATGGATCATGATAAAGAATTGATTATTGAAGTCTTTATTGATGACATCATTTTTGGAGGTGATGATGATTTGTGTATGAAGTTTGCTAATGAAATGAAGAGTGAATTTGAAATGTCTATGATCGGAGAGATGAAGTTCTTTTTGGGATTGCAAATCACTCAGTTAGATAATGTAATTTTTTATATCTCAGTCCAAATATGTAAGAGAGCTACTAAATTGTTTTGGCATGGAAAACTTAAAGCCTGTTGGTACACCCATGGTAACCAGATGCAAGTTAACAAAAAATGATGATTCTCCTAAGACAAATCAAATAATATACAGGTCAATGATCAGTGGACTGCTTTATTTGACTCAAACCAAACCTAACATCATGAATGTTGTTTGTATGGTTGCTAGATATCAAGTTGATCCAAAGGAATTCCATGTGAATGTTGTAAAGAGAATTTTTAGATACTTGAAAGGGACAGTTGATTTTGGCCTTTGGTATCCTAAAGATGATGATCTTACTTTGAGAAACTTTACTGATGCAGATTGGGCAGGTGATGTGGATGAAAATAAAATTACTAGTGGTGGTTCCTTCTTCTTGGGAAAGAAGTTGGTGTCTTGGTTAAGTAAAAATCAGAATTCCATTTCCTTATCTATTGTTGAGGTAGAATATATTGCTACTGCAAACAATTTTACTCAAGTAATATGGATGAAGCAAATACTAAGGGATATTAGAATTGAGTATAATGAGCCTGTTGCTATATTTTGTGATAATTCAAGTGTAATAAAAATTTCTAAGAATCTGGTGTTGTATTCAAAGACAAAGTATATATCTATTAAATATCACTTTTTGAGAGACAAAGTGAGTGACAAAGAAGTCAGACTGGAGTATGTGTCTACTAGGGACAAAATTGTAGATATCTTTACTAAGCCATTGCCTAAAGATACTTTTGAGTATCTAAGAGAGAATCTAGGGGTGATTACCCCTCCTAATCAAAACTAAGATGCATAGTCTTTGCATTAGTTCATGCATTCATAATCATATCTTAATCTGTATTGATGTTGTGGTGGCTACTACTCAGGGGGAGTAATCAGATGATTCAGATATGTGATTTAGAGCATGTGTACCTTTTCCATTGATGTCCAAGGGGGAGAAGTGTAATGTAAAAATCTATGGAAGAGCCAAAAGTAAGGGGGAGAAGAACAATATGAGAAGAGCAATTTGTAAAGGAGAGATTGATGGAAGAAGAGTTAGTTGCATTAATGGTGTATTTTTCACATCATGTGTTGCCATCAATTCCAAAGGGGGATATTGTTGTATGTAGTGGTTGAGTTGCTGATATGTGGTTGTCATTGATGTCAACACTATTAGCATTGGTGTCTTGAGGGTTGTATATGTCGAGGATATTGAGAAAATTATAATAAATATGTTGAAGGTTGTCTGTGAAGTGGTGAAGTTTGGCGTGTTGGAAAGTTTAGCATGTTGGTATTCAAAAGTTTCAGATTAAAGGGTTTGTTTATGAGCCTATCTAGTGTATCTACCAGAAGTTTCAGAGGTGCGCATCAAGATTTGAGCAAGTTGTGTGTCTCTGTGTTCCTACAGTTATTCTATTATTATAGCTAGTGTTTCTAGAAGAAGAGAACATGACTCAAGTAATTTGAGTTATTGTGTATGCTCCTATGATGTTTGTTGATGCTTCTAGATCATACTCTATCTTTGGTGCATGTCCGCATTGATCGGTGTGCTCATGATTGGATATTTTTCCTTTGCATGTTCGGGTTTTCATGTTCTTGGCTGACATGATGGTTGTAGCGTGTTATGGATCCTTGTGGATTAATTTTTGAATGTTTGGCATGTTCAAGAATGTTGTTTTATGTCTTCATTATGTTGTGACCGACTTCAGTTGTTGCACATTAAGATTTGTTCATGAATTAGGCCAATAGTTTGTATTCATTTATCATTTTATTTTTGGTTGACAAAGTTGTTGATGTAATTCCATGTAGCTGATATATAAGAGTGATTGTCTTCTTCATTTGAGATGTATGAGAAGTGTGTAATATGAATTGTTTGAGTGTTATGTGAGAATAAAGATCAGATCATTTGATTACATAGCAGGGTGTAAAGAAGTGTTTTTGTGCTTAACTGGAACTATAATTGAGCTTTTGAGGAAGCTAATTTCTCGATTGGAATCCTTCAGATGGTTTAAATTTGAATATATCTATAAGATAGTGTTATTGAATGCATGTGCATTCTCATTATTCATCTCTATACTTTTAACAGGGTATAATATTGTGGACTGACATCCATCGTGGTTTTTCCCCTGACACGGTTTCCACGTATAAAATATTGGTGTTCTTTATGTTTATGATGTGGTGATTGTTTTTTCTTAATGTGATTTCATTAGATCTAAGAATAAGTTGAATAAGTTTTAATAAGTTTGAATAATTTGTGACAATTGATTCACCCCCCTCTCAGTTGTCTATCCTTGTTTTGCCAACAATTTTTTCCCACTCCCTTCGGCTCTCTTTTTCCTAGTTGCAAGTAGGTAGATTGGAATCCCCCTCCATTTTCTTTTGTATAGTTTTCAACTTATCCCCCATAACTCTTTTCTTCTGAAAAACATCCCCAAAGACTCTCTTTTTCTAGCCTTTCACTATACATTTGATATGTTTAATTTTAAAATAGATACTAAACATGGGTGAGCCACGAATAGGAATATTCCTCCATTCAACAATTTGTTCTTGATGTTAGGGTAGGAATTCCACATTATCTCAAAACGAAAAGGGAATGATCCAACAAAAAATAGGTAATTCGAGATAAGCAGTAGAGGATTGTGATCTAACATCATCTTGGGCAAATCCCTAAGATTGGCACTGAGCAAGCCAGTCCAGTTACTGGAACAAAGGAATCTATCTAATCTTACTTGAATTAAGTCCTCCCCAAGAGGCCTATTTTTCCAAGTAAAATCTTGGCCCAATAAGTCAATCTCAATCAAGCCAATAGAACTCAAGAAGTTAGCCAGATCAGTCATGCTATCAGAATAATCCACCAAACCACCACTTTTCTCTAAAGGATATAAGGGGGAGTTGAACTCCCCAGCCACCAACCAATGAGAACCGCTATTATTTTTAACCCAACCAAAAAGAACCTGTCACAAGGAATTTCTAGCATTTCTCTGGTTGGGAGCATAAACATTGATAAGCGACCAAGAGCCACTCAGGTAGGAAAAGGAAACTCCCACACTACTCCTACAAAAAAATAGTTTAGAGCCATTAAACCTAGATGGCTTCCATAGCACAACAAGACCACCCGACGCCCCTTCAACATCACTACAGGAGTAAGTGGCCCCTAGCCATAAATACTTAGCAATATTATCAAAATTAGCTTTCTTCATCTTGGTTTCTTGTAAAAGTAACATCTCAATCTTATGTTCTAAAACATAGTTCTTCAGAGCTAGCTTCTTGTGAGAGTTTTTTTTTCCCTTGCACATTCCATGACATAACCTTCATTTTTTACCTTTCTTAGAGGACACTTCCAATGTCCTCTATTTACCAATGGCTCTCTCATTTTCAATCTCTCTCAACCTATCTTGTCTTTGGCTAGGTCTACCAATTTTTGAGTCACCTCCCACATTTTTCTTCTTCTTCCTCCCTCTTTTCTTTGGGGTTACTCGGTTATCCTCTTCAACAACTTTCTCCTGCATCATTCCCTCTAAACTAAAAGTTGTCCCTTCAATAATTCCAATGCCCTCATCCTCCCAAATTTCACCCTCTTCACCCATAGTATTGTTGGATATTATGGTTGAGTTGCTGATTTGTGGTTGTCATTGATGTCAGCACTATTAGCATTGATGTCCTTAAGGTTGTATATGTCGAGGATATTGAGAAAATTATAATAAATATGTTGAAGGTTTTCTTTGAAGTAGTGAAGTTTAGTGTGTTGGAAAGTTTAGTATGATGGTGTTCAGACATTGCAGATTAAAGGGTTTATTGTTGAGTTTATCTAGTCTATCCACCGAAAGTTTCAAAGATTCACTGAAATTTTATTGTTGATGTGAAGAATAAAAGTGCTATGTAAAAATAAATATTAGGTCATTTAAAAGTAGAGCAAAGTGTGAAGAAGTGTTCATGTGCCTAACCAGAACTATAATCAGGCATTAGTAGATGTTATTTTCTCAGTTCAAAATTTTCAGATGGTTTTAATTTGAATATTATTGTAAGACAATGTATATTCCTTTATACTTGAGTAGTGAGCACTAGGCAGTGTGCCTGAATGCATGTGCATTCCCATTATTCATCTTATACTTTTAACAGGGTATAATATTATGGACTAACATCCACCATGGTTTTTCCTCTAACAGGGTTTCCACTTATAAAATCTTGGTGTTCTTTGTGTTTTTGATGTGGTGATTGTTTATGTTTAATGTTCTTTCATCAGATCTAAGAATAAGTTGAGTAAAGTTTAATAATTTTGAATATTATGTGACAACTGATTCACCCCCCTCTCAGTTGTCTATCCTTGTTTTTCCAACAATTGGTTTCAGAGTAGGTTCCTCAGAAGAAATTTTAATAGCTTGAGGTGATCCAAGATGGCATCATACAAGAAGGATAGTCCTAGATTTGATGGTACAAACTAATCTCTGTGGAAGGCTAGAATTGGGTATCATTTGAAGTGCATTGGTAAACCCTTTTGGAAGATTACAAAGAATAGATACGTTATTCCTTAGAGTGGTCCCTCTACTCCTAATGAGATCAAAGAAATTGAATATAATATCTGGGCTAAGGAAGCATTGTTGAGTGCTTGACTGATTCTAAGATGACAAATGTTATGGATTTGAAGACTGCTTATGAGATCTGGAAAAAGTTGGAAACCTTGTATGAGGTGATGCTAATGTGAAGATTTCTAAGCTACAAATTCTGAAAGGAAAATATGAATTGTTGAAAATGAGTGATGATGATATTGTTACTACTTTCATGCAAAGAGTGAATGAAATTTTTGATGGGTATTAGATGTGTTGGTGGAACCTTGGATGAACAAGAGATTACAGCTAAAGTGCTCAGATCATTGCCTACCTCTTACAAATCAAAATCTCATGCTATTGAAGGGCTCAAGACAGTAACAAATGTGACAAGAGATATGTTGATTGGTAAACTTGTTGCCTTTGAGTTGAGTGAATTTGGTGAATCTATCCCTCATACAAAATCTTCATTTAAAGCTACTATATCTAGAAGAAACAAACAGAGATATGATCTAGGAGAAAGTTCTAGAAATAAATTCAAGTATGAAGATGAGATGAAATAGATTCAAGATGAAGAAATAGAGGTAGAAGACCTAGAAGCACTGATTGTAAAAAGAGAAGCCAAAGGACAAGGTAAGTACAAAGAAAAGTTTCCTATTAAATGTTTCTCTTGTAGTAAGATAGGTCACTTTTCTTCAAGATGTCTTGAAAGAGTTCCTAGGTCCAAACATAACAAGCATAGATTTCAAAAGAAATGTTATTATGCTAAAGAAGGTGTTACTGATGAAGAATCTGATAAAGAAAATGGAAATGAGGATGAATGGGTATTCATTTCTATCAAGGAAAATGGCTTGGTGTCCACTTAATCTACAAGTAATAAGAATGTTGAGAAAGCTCTTGCAACCAGAATTGAAGAAAAGGATGAGTGGGTGATTGGTAGTGGATGCTCACATCATATGACTAGTGACGAGAAATATTTTAAGCTTGGAAAAATATGATGGTGGTGTTGTAATATTTGGAGACAACAATGCTGGTGTGATTCGTGGTAGAGGAACTATTTCTCTAGGTGGTAAAAATAATGTTGATGATGTCTTTTATGTAGAAGGATTGAAGCATAATCTATTAAGTGTTGGATAGAAGACCGAAAAGGGATATAATCTTTAGTTCAAAGATGTAAAGTGAAAGATACTGGGAAGTTCTGGAAATATAATTGCTTCAAGTAAAAATATAAGAGGTAATTTTTTTCACTTGAGTGCTGCTACTGAAAGTTGTTTAATTGCTCAAGTTACTAAAAGTTGGTTATGGCTTAGGAGGGTGTGTCATGTGAATTTTGATAACATTGTCAAGATAAGCTCCACTCAAGCAATAAGAGATCTTCCTAATCTAGTGAAGCCTACTAACACCATATGCCAAGAATGTCAAATGGGAAAGAAGACTAGAGTTTCTTTTCGAAGCAAATGACATCATTCTAATGGAGTAATGGAGTTGGTGCATACTAATCTATGTGGCCCCTCCAAAATCAAAAGTCTACAAGGAGAAAGATACTTTATGATGCTTATTGATGATTACTCTAGGATGATATAGGTTGCTTTCTTGAGAGAAAAACATGAAGAATTAGAGAATTTCAAAAGTTTCAAAGCTATGGCTAAGAATGAGACAAGTTTGAAGATTAAATTCTTAAGGTCAGACAAAGGTGGTGAGTTCACTTCCCAAGAGTTCAATTCTATCTGTGAAGAGCATGGAATCAAGAGATAGTTATCTGCTCCATGAACCCCTCAACTGAATGGAGTTGTAGAGAGAAAGAACAAAATAATTCTAGATGTTGCCAGAACTATGATGTTGGAAGGAAATGTGCCTCATATCTATTGGAGAGAAGTTGTAAGCACTGTTGTGTATACTCTTAACTGGGTAAATGTCAATGGTAATTTTGGTAAGACTCCTTTTGAGTTGTGGTTTGGTTATAAGCCTACTGTTAAATATTTCAAAATCTTTGGAAGTAGATGTTACATAAGGAGAGATGAAGAGATAGGGAAGTTTGATGCTAGGAGTGATGAAGGAACCTTTCTGGGTTACTCTACTAAAAGCAAGGCCTACCAGTGCTTTAATAGAGGATTGAGGAAAATGGTTGAAAGTGAAAATGTCAGAGTTGATGAGGACAATACTAGATCATCCAGATACTATGGATATGATTTAGATGACCAGCATGATAGTACTGATAAACAAAAGAATGCTCAGACATAGAATCAATTTCAAATTGTTTCGATGAATCAAGAGAGTCTAGAAGGAGAGGCTAGTGGAAGTGCAGAAGAAAGAACAAAAGAACCAAAAGTTGGAGAGAATTCTAAAGTTATGAGGTATGTAAAGCTAAATCATTCTGAAGATCAGATTATAGGAGATAAGAACAAAGGTGTGCAAACTAGAAGAAGAATTGTAGAAGAGTATTGTTTGATTTCCAAGACTAAGCCCAACATTGTGAATGAAGCATGTAAAGATGAATACTAGATGGAAGCAATGAAGAACTGATGTAGATAGAGAAAAATGATACATGGATTCTTGTTCCCAGACCTCGGGATAAAAATGTGATTGGAACTAAATGGGTCTTTTGAAATAAGTTGAATGAACAAGGTGAAGTGGTCAGGAATAAAGCAAGACTGGTATGTAAAGGGTACTCATAGATGGGAGGCATTGATTTTGAAGAAACCTTTGCCCCTATTGCTAGAATTGAAGCTGTAAGACTTTTTCTTGCTTATGTTGCTTTTAAGAACTATAAAGTCTATCAAATGGATGTAAAGTCAACATTTCTAAATGGTAAGCTAGAAGAAGAAGTATATTTTGAGCAACCAGATGGATTTCAACTAACTGATAAGGGAGATATGGTTTATCGATTGAAGAAAGCATTATATGTACTCAAGCAAGCCCCTAGAGCCTGGTATGCTAGACTAGATAAATATTTGTTGAAGCTTGGATTCAATAAATGTACTACTGATAAAGATGGATCATGATGAAAGTGTTGATTATTGAAGTCTTTGTTGATGACATCATTTTTGGAGGTGATGATGATTTATGTATGAAGTTTGCTAATGAAATGAAAAGTGAATTTGAAATGTCTATGATTGGAGAGATGAAGTTCTTTTTGGGATTGCAAATCACTCAGTTAGATAATGGAATTTTTATATCTCAGTCCAAATATGTAAGAGAGTTATTGAAAAAGTTTTGCATGGAAGACTCAAATCCTGTTGGTACACCCATGGTAACCAGATGCAAGTTAGCACAAAATGATGATTCTCCTAAGGAAAATCAGACAAGATACAAGTCAATGATCGATGGATTTCTTTATTTGACTCAGACTAGACCAGACATCATGAATTTTGTATGTATGGTTGCTAGATATCAAGTTGATCCAAAGGAATCTCATGTGACTATTGTAAAGAGAATTTTTAGATACTTGAAAGGGACGGTTGATTTTGGCCTTTGGTACCCTGAAGATGATGATCTTACCTTGAGTGCCTTTACTGATGTAGATTGGGCAAGAGATGTGGATGACAAGAAAAGTACTAGTGGTGGTGCCTTCTTCTTGGGGAAGAAGCTGGTGTCTTGGTTAAGTAAAAAAAAGAATTACATTTCCTTATCTACTGTTGAGGTAGAATATATTGTTGTTGCAAACAATTGTAAGCAAGTAATATGGATGAATCAGATGTTGAGAGATATCAGAATTGTGTATGATGAGCCTATTGCTATATTCTGTGATAATTCAAGTGCAATAAACATCTCTAAAAATTGAGTGTTGCATTCAAAGACAAAATATATATCTATCAAATATCACTTTTTGAGAGACAAGTTGGGTGATAAAGAAGTCAAATTGGAGTATGTGCCTACTAAGGAACAAATTGTAGACATATTTACTAAGCCTTTGCCTAAGGATACTTTGGAGTATCTCGGAGGGAAGTTAGGGGTGATTTCCTCTCCTAGTCAAAACTAAGATGCAAGTCTTTGCATCAATTTGTGCATTTACAATCATATCTTGTTTTAGATTGATATTATGGTGGTTACTACTCAGGGGGAGTAGTCAGATGATTCAAATATGTGGTTCAGAGATTGTGTGTACCTTTACCATTGATGTCAAAGGGGGAGAAGAATAATGTGAAAAAGTATGAAAAGGGGAGAAGAGCTAGAGAAGAATCAAAACCTAAAGGGGAGTAAGTGTTGATTGAGAGTTGCGTTGAAGGTTCTTTTCACATCATGTGTTGCCATCACTTCCAAAAGGGGAGATTGTTGGATATTGTGGTTGAGTTGCTGATATGTGGTTTTCATTGATGTCAATAGTATTAGCATTGATGTCCTTAAGGTTGTATATGTCGAGGATATTGAGAAAATTATAATAAATATGCTGGAGGTTGTCTGTGAAGCAGTGAAGTTTAGTGTGTTGGAAATTTTAGTATGTTGGTGTTTAGGAATTGTGGACTAAAGGGTTTATTATTGAGTGTATCTAGTCTATCCACCGAAAGTTTCAGAGATCCACGTGAAGATTTGATCATGTTATGAACAGTTGTGTTCTGACAGTTTTTCTATGGCTTCAGTTAGTGTTCCTGATTGAAGTTGTGTGGTTCTAGTAGGTTCATTTGATGTGAATGATTATCTAATGATTTGTGATGCTCATGGATGTTTCTTGATCATTCTTTATCTTTGTTGCACATCCACCTTGATCGGTGTGCTCGTTATCAGAGATTTTTCCTTTGCATGTTTGAGTTTTTCATGTTCTTGGCCGACATGGTGGTTGTAAAATGTTGTGGATCCTCATGGATTAATTTTTGAATGTTTGGTGCATTCGAGGATATAATTTTAGGTTTTCATTATGTTGTGGCCAACTTTGGTTGGTGTACATTGAGAATTGATCATGAATTGAGCCGATAGTGTGTATTCATCTATTATTGTATTTTTGTTCAACAAAGTTGTTGATGTAATTCCATGTAGCGGATATATAAGAGCGATTTTTTATCTCATTTGAGATATATGTGATGCGAAGAATACAAGTGCTATGTGCGAATAAAGATTAGATCATTCGAAAGCAAAGAAAAGTGTGAAGAAGTATTCATGTGCCTAATCGAAACTATAATCAGGCATTAGCAGATGCTATTTTCTCAGTTCAAATTCTTCAAATAGTTTTAATCTGAATATTCTTGTAAGATAGTGTGTCTTCCTTTGTATTTGAGTAGTGAGCTCTAGGAAGTTTTCCTGAATTCATGTGCATTCCCATTATTCATCTTATAATTTTAACAAGGTATAATATTGTAGACTAAAATACATCGTAGTTTTGCCCCTAACAAGGTTTCCACATATAAAATCTTGGTGTTCTTTGTGTTTCTGATGTGGTGATTGTTTATGCTTAATGTTCTTTCATCAGATCTAAGAATAAGTTGAGTAAATTTTAATAGGTTTGAATATTTTGTGACAACTTATTCACCCCCCCTCTTAGTTGTCTATCCTTGTTTTCCCAACAAGTCTCACTAGTCCCAGCAGAACCCTCCTCCAATAGGAAGCCTCCAGCTAACTCATCCCCCCAAAGTAGGGCTAGAGGATAGAGCATCAACATCCAAAATATTATTGACTGCCTCATTCACAATTAAAGTAGGAATAGTGAGGCTCAAAGTCGAATCAACGCTAGGAATATCCATCCCAGTAGGAGGATCCCTAGAGAATGGTGGTTCGACCAAAACTGGTGAGGTAGTCTTGGTCAGAGAGTCACAATCCTTCATAACTTCATTTTCCAAAGGAGGATGAGTACTTGCAGTAGAGACTCCCGGGTTAGGCTCTCGATTAAATGAAGATTTATATTTAGAGATAAGGTGGCTAGGTTTAGCACACTTCTGATAGTAAATGACAACATGTTCATAGCACATAGGGTGGACCCAATTACCAAACTTAGATCACAACTTCACAGAGTTAGGAAGTGTCTTATTGACACTAATACTCACACAAAAGTGGGCAAAAAATAACCTGGATTTAGATCTGGTGATGGATTTTGAAGTAATGAACTATCCCAAGGAATCCCTAATGCTTGTGAAGATGGATTCATCCTAGTATTCCAAGGGCAACCCAGGCAGATGAACCCAAATTGGTTATGATTTATTTAGATCCATTGTAGGGTCAAACACCTGGCTTCCTACGACATAATGCCAAATTGTGCTTTCCATACACCTAAGGCCTAGAAGAGAGGACCACAACCAAGTCTTTTGAGGTCATGAACTTGAAAAGGAAGAGACCACCTGACACTGCACAGATCTCCACACTTCCTTTGAGGTGCCATTTAGCAGCAACCCATCTTTCGACCATATCCACAATCGGGTGGAAAGAGAGAAAACAACCCACCACTACATTCTCCAAGGAGGAGAGAACCTATCACTGATTGTATCAGAGATAGTGAAATCTATTTCTAAAGCTTTGAATTCCTCTTCAAAAAGAGGTGAGGGATTTGAACTCTATTTACCATTGGTCAGCACATCCTTCCAACCATTAATTTCTGAAATAATCTCCACTATCAGAAATTTCTCACCAGACAAGACCAGAATCATGGGTGACTCTGATAGACCTATAATCAAAAGAACGAACCCTCCAAGAGTGGCTCCCGAGGGACACAAGCCTGCATGTGACAAGGTGAGTCTTGGGTTAGGAGGGGACAAAGGGGGACCATGGGGTACCCCCAGGGTAGAATCCACCATGTGTGCAAGTTGTTCAAACGTAAATAGAGGAGAGAGGAGCGGGAAAATTAAAATTAAGATCATTGTTAGTGTGAACTACAAAATTCAATAAAATTCAATAAGATCATTGTCTTAATAAAGTGTTGTGGCTCTCTACTACATCTCTTCATTTATTTGTGTTTTCCTTTTCAGAATAGGTCTGTCTCCTTTCCTCTAGCCATCGTTGATGCTCATATAACTCCACATTAATGGACCTAATGACATCAACAACATTTTGCATCGTAGATGCAAAATGCCTCAAATGTGGTGGATTACATTCTTCATTCTGAATAGTGTTGATTTGATCCTGAATGGATTTAACATTCACATTAATTCGTGCTCACAAGTGAGCACCATCAGATGCAGGTGGAGTGGGTAGAGGTGGAGGTGGAGGGGGTGGAGATGGAGGGCATGGAGGTGGAATATAGATATTATCAATATTAAATTGATCCATGATCAGATATAAGTGAACCTGCATTAAATTTGTAATTTCAAAATGTAAGACACATGTTTAAAAATCCCATTAAATAATTCAATATAAATGACCTAATTGAATACAAATGAAAAAATGTGTAAGGCTCATTTATGTCTAACACATGTAAATGAAAAAAAAATTTGTTAATGTGATGTGAAATCTCATTAAAAATTACATTAAATTACGAGAAATTACGATGGCTTAAGGGGATCTATGAATTAAGGTCCTAGGAAAAAATTCCTATTGGTTGAGCTACTTATGATATAACTACAATGTTTTATTTTGAAACATAAAAGACTTCCAAAATGAGTTCCTTCCAAATAATGGACTTGCTAGAACCTAAAAATGTTGAAGCTTGGGTGGCTCTTAGAATAATGGACTTGGAAGTTAGTGAAAAATCTATTGTTTATGAAGGAACATGGAAAATATGCATAGAGCCTTTGAATTATACCCATACTATGCAATGACATTGAATCATTTAGAAAACTTTTTTTCTTCACAGGACAACATTTTCTTGTAGAATAACTGATTGAGATAGTGCTTATTTTGACTGACCACCCTCTCATGAAATCTTATTCATATTATAATCTTGCACAATCTTATCATGAAAAGCCTTAATCCCCCCCTTCTATGATAAGCCTCTTTTGAAATGTTTGAGGCCTTAACACCCCTAACAAGAGGAATGCGGTTTTTAACTTCCTCATATCTTCCCTTATAGATGTGGTTATTTTCTAGGAAACCAGGTTGTTTGATGAGTATATTTTTGGTGTTATTTTCTTAATGGGAATGCTCTATTCTATAGTTTAATAACTAAATATTGAATGCATATTATTGTTAAATTTGGTTGCCTTGGGCAACTTCACCAAATTTTGAGAACTTCTTTGATCCCCTTAAGGCATGTCGTATTAGGACCCCTTAAGACACCGGTTTAGGGTTTAGGGTAATAGGATGGATTAAGGGGGTCAATGTTTTTGATTCATTACATATGCAAGAACATTAGTTTATGATTTTTTTTTAATTTAATTTTTACTTTTATATCTATTTAAGATAACACTTGGATGAAAACAATCTAGCCTAAGATAAATCAATCCTCTATCTCCCTTAGATCCCAAATGATTTCTTTCTCATTAGTTTTCTTTTAGCTTCAACTCATGAATTTATTTGGAATAATGGACCCCAATTTCATGGTAGATATAGATTAATTTTAAGTCATTGGAAAACATTCTTAAATTTTGTATTGACTCTAGATCACCAATGTCACCATTTGGATAGTGTTTTAAAACATTCCTTACATATTCCAATGGAAAAAATAGATAAATTGTTGGCTAAGAAGGTGGGAGCTTTTTTGTCTAAATTCAAATTTTATCCTCAACAAGTTATATTGATTGGTTTGATTCCAAATTGATTGATTTGATCAAATTTTAGGTGAACCTTGTGAATTTTTTAAACCTAAATCATAAACCGAGGTTCAAGGATTACTCTAATAGAAATCTATATGTATGTTAATATGTTAGAGACTAGGTGTTTGTTAATATGAAAATATATAATTAATAAATAAAATCTTGAACTTGATGATATATACATAATCATGTAATGAAAATGTTATAGAGTCCAAGAATATAGAAAGCCACAATATAAATTTATTTAAATAATCTATACACCTCAATGGAAATAAATAAGAACATCATTAGAAAGTATGAAAACATCCCAAGCATATACAAATCCACATATATGAATCCTAAATACATGATCCATACAAATTGATTGTAATTTACAAAAATAACATCATTAGTAAGATTGATATAGTATAGAATACAAAATATGTATCAAAACGAGATACAAATTCCTAGAGCCTTATAATATATAAAAAATAGGTTATTTAAAGGAATCTAAGATCTAGGGGATCTCTAATTGTGTAATCATTATCTACCATAGATGTTAGGTGTTGAAATTCCCTATATATTTCTTTGTCAAAGAACATCTCACTAATGTTAGAGTTAAATTGGGTAGAGAAAATGTTATGATTGATTTTTTTGTATTCATATTATCTAGCCACTACACATTCATAGATGTTGGTCTAGGGTACATGTCCAAATAACAAATAATGACAATATTTTGAATGTGCAAAAATAAGGTCCTTTAATAGATGTCTTAGACTGTTATAGAATAAGGTGAATTTTTTTCTCACCTAGTAGATGAGAAGGAATTTTCTCTATGTTTTTGGAGGATTTGGTTATATATACATATACCAACACTTACATACAAAAAGACATATACACATACCTATATACATATCTACATATATACAAATACACATACTTACATGTACATACATACATATATTCTTAGTTACATGGATACATACATATATGTATGTATGTACGTATGTATCCATGTATATATCTATGTATAAGAATGTATGTATGTACATTTATATATGTATTTTGAAACCATATTTGAATGGTTTAAAAATAGCTAAATTAAGGGTTTTTATTTCATATTTTAGAGTTGAAAAATATATACATACATACATATATACAATTTTTTTGTTTGATGTTTACTATTTGTTTTCCATTGATGAGGGTTTCATTTTTTTTGTAGGTCTAAATTGAAATGAAAAAAATTCAACAAAATTACAAAGAATGCAAAGAAAAACCTAAATTAATCACTAATAACTAAAAAAATGAAAAAAAATGCAAAGAAAAGGGTTGAATGACATACATGAGGTCATTGGAGGTCATTGGAGATCATTGTTGCCACTCAATTGGGATCCCAAACTGTTAAAATGGGGTCGGGCTCATTTTTTTTTAAATAAATACCTTTACCAAATGGGATCCTGTCATTTACAAATCGAGATCCCGATTTGTAGAAAATAGGATCCCGTTTCCTGTAGGGTAGCTCAAGACACCAATAAAAAATGGGATCCCAATTTAAAAAAAAAAACAAGATCCCATTTAGATTTTTGGCTTGGGACTCCAATACTAAATGGAATCCCGTTCTATTGAACTTGATTTCGGCTTTTTGTCTAAGGCAAAAACTTCCACCTTAAGTGGACTCATCTATGTGCATCTACCCTAATAAAATCAATCTTGGTCATAGATTCAACTATATTTTACTATAAATACTCCTCATTTCTATGAGAAAAATATCCAAATTCATTTAGAGCAACTGCACTATAGTGAATTTTAGAGAATTCTTCATAATAATTTTATCATTTAGCATCCATTTTAGTTAAGCTTTGCATCCATTTTCATTAATATCCATCAATGGATTCCATCTTCAAACTTGTTTCAACCAAAGGATTGGGAAAGGGATAACATTCCACATCAATTCAACACCAATCCCCCAATGGGATGAGGTTTGCAATATTAAATAGGTTTTCATTATGCATTTCTAGTTTATTTCATGTTTAATGGCTTCTTAGTTTATTGTTTTCAAGAATTTCATTGGGAGCTTGACTTAACTAGTTAGATCTTGGTTTATTTCTTGTTATTTAATCATTTTTTGCTTAGGTTACGATCATGCTCACAATTAAACCATGCAATTGACTATTTAACGCATCAAATTTTAACAAAAAATCTTCCATAGTTTTGAAATATACCTCAAATATTTGATCTTGAAGTTGTATCTTCCTTGACTCATTCAAACTATCATAGACATTTTGGAAGATTGCTCATGGTTTATAGGTTTTCACACAATTCTCGAACCTCCTTGGATTTAGACTCTAACTTTAGATTCATCACAACATCCAAGAGATGTTTGAATCTAAATATAAAAGAAATATGTATTTTCCATGGATGATAATTAGAAGAATTTAATTTAAATTGAGAATTAAAATAGACATAATTGCAAAAAAAAACATTTTTGCAACTATTAGAAAAAATAAATATTTTTTATTAAATAGTTAGTCTTAAAGAATTAAAAAAAATGATACTTAAAAAAAAAAACCCTATGTTTTAAATTTGATACCTATCTAAATACCTCAAGAAAATTATTCAAACTATATATACTAATAAAATTAAAAAAAATTTAAAATATAATAAAAGGAGGATTAAAAATAACCTTAAAACATTATAAAAAATTTAATAAATTTTTTTTTTTGATGAATTTTTCCAGATATCTATATTAATATAAATAAAGTACAAAATTCACAAAAAAGGGTTGGGTGGTAGGAAAGCACACCCTGAAAGTGACATGGGCCCAACCCAGCAAAAATAACTAAAGTCACATGGGCCTAGCCTAGAAAAAAAATAGAATGAAAACTATGCAGCTAAGGCAGTGCCAGTAGATCTTGGGGGATCCTGGTCATCCAAATTTCTACCCCATACATCAGCGGGGTTAGGAGTGACGTCAGGAGGAGCACCCCATACAGAGCCAACCAGAGGAAAGCTTTTACCAAAGGAGGGCCAACCAGAGCCCGAGTCAGGAGGAGCATCTACAGGCCATCCAGAGCCGCCACCACTATTCCTCGGCGCACCACTAGAGTGCCAACCTTGACTAGGTCATGGCGGAAGTGAACAAGTCTGTCGGGGAGGTCGAGAATCCCTCCGAGGAGGAGGCTGGGAGTGAGCCCGCATGGAATCACTCCGCTTCCGGCCCCGAGAGGGTGGCCGGAAATGGGAGGAGGAGGGCGAGTCAGGAATCCAAGCCACAGTACAAGGGGCATTGCCCCAGTGGTCCAGGAGAACCTGCAGGTGAGCCACTTCCAGTGCAACCTTGTTGGCTTGCACTTGAATCTGTAACATAACATTAGAGCATATAACAGCTTTAGGATAAATAGAAACATTATTATCTATATGCAAATGAGCAAAAATACAAGCATTTCTATCTTTCCAGAGACTGAAAAGGATTTCCACTTTGAAAGTGTGCCAAATCTGGGTGAACTTAGCCGGGGTTCCAAGCGGGTCCCCCAGAAGAACCATATGCCACGAAAAGGGTTCAGGCCTAAAAGGCCGAAAAAAATCATGAATCCAAGTCCAGAACTGCTGAGCTCTAGGACAAAACCAAAAAAGGTGCTTAAAGCTTTCAGGCTGCCCACAAAATGGGTAGCGAGGGTCGAAGACCCCCAAATGAACCAGCCGAGAACCCACAGGCAAGCCTTGGAAAAGAATACACCAAACAAAGTGGGCCAACTTCGGATTAACAATTGCAGACCAAATAGCATCAAACCTCCTACACCAAGTAAAGGCCGAGGAGTTAAGAAGCCACCTCTGGTTCAATGAGCTGAGCATAGGGAAATGGGGTGAAAGCCACCTGTAACCAAGCCGTGGCTTGTAGCTCCTAAGAGGAGTATCTGGAAACCATTTCCAATCTTTCCACCAAGGTTTGTGCCCACGAATACCAACTTTGTGAAGAATCTCTGTCGGAATGGCGTTCACCAGACTGTCAAAAGTAGGATGGTCCTAGTTTTCAAGGCTGTAATGAGCTTTAAAAACATCCCACTGCATAATACTCATGGTAGGCCGGTGGAAGAGCTGGTGCAGTGTCTGAATTCCTTTCTTATGAAATCAAAGAGCTTTGAGCCAAGGTGACTTGGCCAGGGGTTGACCATTCTGGGCAAGAAGGGGAGACCACCAGAGATTATGCTGGTTGATGGAGAGCCCATCACGAAACCCGGCACCAGCCCAACAGAGCCAGGGCTTGACACTTTCCCAAGAATGCCAAATGCTTTTAGCCACAAAGGAGCCAATAATTTGAACTGACTCCGTCATCACCAGCAGGGTTTGGAAGCCGATGCCTTTCCAGGCCGGTCTGCGAATGGGAAACCCAGACTGAATGCAATGTCTGAGGAGAACCTTCCAGGCTTCATCCCTAATAAGTGCATGGATGATCCATTTGACACAAAGGGCAGTTCCCTGCCGTTTAGTGGAAAGCAAGCCGAGCCCTCCCGACTCCTTGGGAAGACAACAAAATTCCCAAGCGACCCGATGAAAACCCTTATGGCTCTCAGAAGAGGCCCAAAGAAAATCATGGAGCAGCTTCTCGAGTCTGCTATAGGTTGCTTTAGAAGGAGCCCAACAGGAAGAATAATAGACATGGGTGGCAGCCAAAACTTTAGAGCACACCTGGAATTTGCCTGCAAATGAGAGAGGCTTGGTAATCCAATAGGCCAGCTTCTGCTCAATTCTGGAGAGCACGGCTTGCTAGAGCTCCTGAGGGGAAGCCTGGAAGGCGAACGGAATGCCTAAGAATTGAAATATTTCCCCTTGACCAATCCACTTCCAGTTATAGGATTGAAGTCATGCAGGAGTGGGAAGCACAGACTGTCTGTAGCACAACGTTTTGTGCCATTGAATTGCAGAACCAGAAGCAAGACAAAAAGTGTCAAAGCATTCAAGGGCAGCAGTGATCGAACCTTCATCCTCTAAGAGAGTGAGGAAGGAGTCATCAGCAAAATTCCCATTGACAAGCTGCTCTTGAGAATCGGGGAGAGTTATTCCTTTAACACGCTGTTGGGAGATAGCATTGGCCAGGAGATATCCAAAACCCTCAGCTGCCAGAACATACAACGCAGGGGCAAGAGGGCATCCCTAGTGAATAGAACGAAAGAGGCCAAAAACAGAGGACTAGCGGCCATTAATGGAGATGCAAGCCGAGGCATCGAAAAAAAGCATGTGAACAGACTGAAGAAAATTGGCTCCAAAACTCAACGCCTGTAACATCGCAAGAATGAAAGGCCATTCAATGCGGTCATATGCTTTAGCAAAATCGATTTTGAGTTCGAACACCGGGCCCACTCCATGCCTTCCCAAACAACAATAATGTTGTCAAGAATGAACTTGGATTTGATGAATCCAGTCTGCTCGGGACGCATAATCTGAGGTAGGAGGTGGCAGATTTTTAAAGCCAAGGCTTTGGCAATAATTTTATAAGAGACATTAAGAAGCGTGATGGGCCACCAGTTACAAATATCTTTCGGATCTCTAGATTTAGGTATGAATTTAATATTGCCTTTATTTATTAAATTGCCTACATAATTGTTGTGAAAGGCTTCAAGATAAACATGATGGTCACTCCCAATACAGTCCCAAAGCGATTTATAGAATTCACAGGGGAAACCATCAATCCCAGGAGCCTTGTCATCGGCCATGGAGGAAACAGCTTCCTTGAGATCATCAATTGTTAATAATTGATCACAAAAATTAATCTAGGCTGAAGAAAGCCTATGCGGCACAACAACAAGGCAGCTCTGAAGGGCTTGCTAGCGCACAGGTGTGGCGTTTTGAGCCGTAAAAACTTGCTCATAGTGATGCACAAAAGCCAGGAGAATGTCAGGTAGCTCAGAGAGCACTTGATTACCATCTCTAATGGCTTTAATGCCTGGGGAGGAGTGCCTAGCACGAAGAGCCAAAAAAAATTATTTGGAGGCACAGTCCCTAATTTTGAGCCAGTGGAGCCGCGCCTTGATTTGAGCGCCCCTGGCAGAATATCTATCAGCCACTTGCTTCTGGTGTCTTAAGTCCGCCACCCGAACTTGATGTGACGGAGAGAAAGGACAAGCCGCTAAGGCCTCTGTAGCATCACGCAAGTCAGCAGTGGTGGCCTCGTAAGAGCGCCAGTGGAATAAAGCAAGTTGTCGCCCATAAATGCGTAGGAAGCGCGCAATACGAATGATAGCATAATAATATTTTACTAAACATAATAGAAATTTGCACTCTAAAAAACTTGGATTAAAAAATTATTTTTAAAACATAATAAAAGGAGGATTGAAAATAACCTTAAAATATTATAAATATTTTAATATCTTTTTATTATTAATATTTTACTATGGTTTTATTATGCTTACAAAAAAAAACTACAATATATTATTAAATTATAAAAAAATGTAGCTTTTTTTCTTTTCTCAAGAATGTGCCTCCAAGATGAGTGCTTCAAAGAGATTGTAAACCTTCAATATTTTTTCTGAAACAAAGATTAGTAAAAACTACTTTGATACCATAAAAGTAATAATAAATGAAAGGAAAGGAAAGGAAAGTACTAATCCAAGAGAAATTGTTTGAAGAACAATATAACCATCAAGATGAAAACCAAGAGCACCAAGAGCATGCACACCAAATATCCAAGAGGAGACACAAGATTTTGTAAGGGGAAAAAAGCAAAGAAAAAAACCCTAGTATTATGAAGATAGCATAAAGCTCAAAAATATTACAAAGATACAATGAGAGAGAGAGAATAGAACGTGTCATGATGAATGAGAGAAGCAGCTAAAATAAATCGAGGTGAAAAAGGAGTTGCATAATTAACTCTCATGTCTATACATGTCACCTTTCATCCTATGTGTGTGTAAGGTGTCAAGATCCTCATAAGGAGAAGGCTACACCTAAGCCTTAATATTCCTCTAAGAATGAATTATGAAAATGAATCATCCTCACACATGTGTGAAAATACTCAAATAAGATAAAATACTTGTAGGGATTCCATATGAATATTCCTACAAGTATTTAAATAATACAAATAAATAAAAAGTCTTCACCTAAGTAAAGATTAATTCTAACAACTCTAAATGGCATGTATTATATTTAATCATCCCATACCAAAGCACTTCATATAGAAGCTATTATCAATAAGAGTATAGTAAAATAAGTCCACATAGATGGTGGCTTTATTTTAAACCTATGTACATACAAAATTGCCAAACAATTGGGATATTATGGGGATGCCATAGAACCTTGGAATAAAATGACTATCAATGTTTATGATGACAAAAATAGAGAATATATAGGTATCATTTAGCTTCTAATTTATGTGGGTCCTATCATACAAAAAAATTGTTCCACATTATTGACCTTAAACTTCCATACAACATTATTCTTAGTCATCCACAAATTCATGCCATAAAAGATAGACCATCCATATATCATCAATATATTAAATTCTTGCACCAAAAAGTAGAATTCACATTTCTCATCAATCCTAATCCCTTTCAATGCTATAGAATGTTGGAAGGTACTTAAAAAAAATCCCATCATTTTCCTAGTGTGGATGTCGCCATTCCTTCTCCATCATTACCATCTTTTCCTACATTGTTCATACCATTTTGGCATCAACATCATCCACCAATCCAAAATTCCAAATAAAGGTCAAAATCATAGACAAGGGGTGTGAGGAATATGAGCTACGTAATTCCTTCTATTTCATCCAACTACCTCTATCTCTATGGTCCAATGGAAAACCTCAATAATATATATGTAGAAATATCCTAAGGTTATCCAATGTGGTACATGTTTTCTTTTAAATAGATTCCAAAATTATGAGATTAGAAATGACAAAATAAGTTCATAGTTATACAAATATGAAGCATATGTACCATACTTTATTTGAGAAATATATCCCAAAGAACTTGAATGTGTAAAAATATGGGCTACAAAGGAAAAGGATTGGGACTACATAAACAAGTACCTCTTGGGCCACTTACCATCATAGTCACCTACCATAGTTTGGCTTTAGATACATATCATTAATAGAAGAATCCTACGATACTAATGGTACCTCTAATACTATAGTCGGAGCCTTTCACATTGTTAAATGTGCCAAATGATAGGGCTTCTAAGAATCCTTCACTAAGTTTACCACCATTTTTCATGACCTAAACATTTGTACCATTACCCCCATATGCTGAAAACAAGGTGAAAATAGGTTGCAATATTAACGTATGTATGTGAATTCAAATTTGAAAATAATATTATCAAATCAGATTATATATATGTGATTGCACATTCACCACAATAGAAAAAATCAGCAAAAAACATGATACCATATTTATGTGGAGAAACCCTTCCAGGAAAAAAATCCACACAAGAAAAGAGGGAAAGTATATATTTGTGATCCTAATAAAATGTTGCTTCCTAAAATGTGAGATGTTAGATAAAACTAATAGTGCAATAAAGAGAAACAACAAGATAATAGGGCACCTCAATGATTAGCCTAAGAAAATAAACAATATGAAAGCAAGATAAACAAATAAATTGCTATTATACCTTCATGTTGTTGCTTCCTTGGTTGGCCCTTGATGTTGAAGTCTTGTGTGCTCCTTGGATGGCAATGAAATGAAGTGGATGCAAGATGAATTGATGCAATATGGGTGCTAAAATGGATGAGAGCTTGAATGAAAATTTTGCAAGAGTTTATTTGCAAAAGACTTGATTCTTTAAAATGAAGGAATTGAGGGGGTATTTATAGGCTAAATTGAATTCTCTAGAGAATTCAACGGTTGGGATTGATCCAACAAAGATCAAGATGAAGGGCTATGGTGAGTTGAGGACTCACAAGCCCTCACATCTTGACATGTGGAGGGTGAGATGTCCTAAGGTGGAGTGATGTGGAAATGAGGTGGAAGAGAAGGACAAGAGGTGGAAAGGAAGTACATGAGGTAGATGAAGGACAAGTACCTTTGAGGTACCTTAGGGAATGAGAAGATTTCCTCAAAAAAGAACTTCTTGTCCCCAAATGAGGATGAAAGAGACTTTTGAGGAATTTTATAATTCCTCAAAAATCTCCATGGGAAAAAGGGAAATGTGTGGAAAGAATAAATGTAAATTAAATAAATTTAATGGAGGATTCATTGGATAAAAGGAGATCTCCAAAAAGCTGGAGATTTGTCACATGTGGGAGATGTGACAAGTCCAAGGTTCTAGAAGCCCTTGGCACATGTGAAATGACAAGGCAAGGCTTCTAGAATCTTGCATGGGGATGGGAAAGACCTTGGAAAGATAAAAGTGAATTAAAAATTCACATGGGGAAGAGAGGAACCTTGGTTGAATAAATGTGAATTAAAAATTCACATGGAGAAGGGAGTCCCTATCAAAAATGGTAAGTGGGAAGGTTGACCAGAAAAGGTAAGCCAAATGTGGCTAATGATTCTGATTAAGGTTGTGGAAACACATGATTAAGGTAATTAATGGGAGATTATGGAGGATGTGACACTTAATCAAGATTAAGTGGTGCACATCCTAATCACAGATTAATTAATTTAATCCGGATTAGAAGAGAGTTATGGAGAATGTGACAAGGAGAGAGTAAAGGGGAATTAAAAATTGATTTTAATTCAAATGGGTTAAAAGACTAAATTAAATGATTTGTCATATTTATTTAATTTAGAGAAGAACAGGGTGTAAAGTAAAGTATTTAATTTATTTAATTAGATACTTTAGGAACCTTAGGCAGAAAATGAAATAATGATTAAATAAATTATTTAATCACCGTTAATGGAATAGATGAATATAATAGACGATTTTGATCATATGGAAGTGATCAAATTTGGATGTCTACATTTTGCCCCTCTTCGAAGTATCGTTAGAATAACAGTGCTTCAAAGAAAAGAAAGTGCAGATGACTAGAAGAAGTGACCGAAAGGAGATGCCCCAGCGTGGGAAAGAGGATCTGATTCATTTAATTAATGAGGAATGGATGAAGATTCCCCAATCGTTGAAAGTGTTGATTATGGTTAGAAAAATTGGTAAATGCGAAGGGTATGTCCCCTCGAGAGGGTGACGGGGGAAAAAGAAGGGTCCCGGACAACATCTTGATAGAAAGAAATGGATGATATGGTTGGAAAGAGGATGAAAAATTAGGCAAGTTTTTCCTTTTGAACAAAGTCAATTGAACAAACGGAATGCAAATGGCAGCCCCGGGAAGAAAAGAGATTAATCAGAGGAATAAAAGGGTAAATAAAAAGTAAAAAATACCTTTTAAAAGTTAATATAAGGTAATTTTGAAAATTACCTCACCTCATTTGCACTGTAGCAGTTGAGAGAAGAAGAGAAAGAGCGAGTAGAAAGAAGTGAAGATGCCGGGAGATAATGACACCGAGATCATCCACCGGATAGATGAGGTTCGACGGGCGTACCAACAGCAGGATGGGCCCCACCAGGTAAGCGACAAAACCACCCATGCATTAAATTGAAATTTTAATGCATTTTCCAATAAGTTATTAAAAAAATAAAATATGGGTTGTGTGGGTGGGAAAAAATTAAAAAATGGGTAGAAGACAGAATTAGAAAATTTTTGAGTTTAAAAAAGATATGTCGTTTTTTAGAAAAATGACCATCGGAGGGCGAATACGCCCTCCCGACAAGCGAATCC